>JARJDW010009730.1:0-39474 GCA_030264715.1 Adinopsis sp. GC000173
AAATTACGACAGGTCTAGATACGTGAAAAAATTGCAAAAAATGAGAAAACTTAAATCGCATCAATTATCATTTCTAATTATTTATTCTGTTATTTTGCATCGTTCTTTAGTCATTTTTGGTGCGCTAGTTGAATTTATTTAGAAAAAATATTTTTTGGACGAAAAAAGAAACGCGCCCTTCTTTTCGCCATGCAAGTACCATCAACGCGCTTTCAAGCATCTTCGTTGCAATTTTGTTATGCAAAAGTTTTTTCCTTACTTAATATAATAACGTCTTGCTTCGATAAATACGATCGATTAAGAAGCAGCGGCGGTATGGCACGCTAGATTGAAGATTGTTTTCTTCATTGCGCTCTGATGAGGTGGAGAATAATGGGGGTTGCTGGGGGTATGCAGGGTAGACGTCGGTAAGAAAGAGTCGTTAAAGTGATTAAAACAAAAATCGCTGCTATGCGAGTTTTATTTTATTTTGCTTTTTTTTCGGTGATTTGATCTTTTACCCAGTTTGTTTGTTTATAGTTGTTTGTTTGCTGTTTGTTGTTTGGAAAATTGAATAAATAATTTTGTTTAGAGCGTTTTCGTACTGGCTGATGGCAATAATGATCATGACGATAATAATGCCGAATAAGTGCGCGGCTAATGCGCTTACTTTCTCTCTAAGCGTTATTTATTAATTTGTGCGCGTTTGTTTTCCCGAAGCGCGACAATCTTTTATTCACCCGTATCGCGTTTACGTTTCAATTTATTAATCAACTTCGCATAAAATGCTCTTTCAATTAAAGCAAATTGTAATAATAATTTATTACGTATTTGTGCATAAAATATGTATGTTTAAATATATCGGTTTTGTTTGGGGTTGCCCTAAAAAAAATTAAACTAAAACATGCTGCAATTATTTATTGCCAGATGCTAGAATTACATTTTCCCCCGGGCGATTGTTATTGTTGTTACTACCACTATGATATTTTTTTTGCTATACAAAATACATTTCTTTATTTTACACAAATCGAAATAATAAAAATAAAAACATGCAAATAGATGTTGTATAATAGAATTTGCACGACGCGCGGGTGTGTCGTCTCCCGTTTTTAATACAATATCCGACCAAGCGAAAAAAAAAACAATAAATACACTTATTTGTGCGCGCGCGAATAAGAAGAAAAGACAATGATAAAAAAAAACCAAGCACACACACATTCTATTTAATTTTTTTTGCAACATCGGATTTTCTACATCTCCACCACCACTAGCGCAGCAGCAGCAACTCGCACACGCTTCTTTTTCTTCTTGTTCGTGCACACACGCGAGACAAGCAGGAAAATTGTAAATTTTGCGCAAATCTTACGAGTATGAAAAACACGCCAGTGCTATATACGCTGCTTTTTTGTGTGTCTTTTTCAAGTGTGGCGGTGGCTCAACGCTTGAAACTTTTTTTTATTTTTCTACTTTCGCCACTGCCGCACACTTATATTTTTACATATATTTTGTAAGAGGTAGGTGTGAAAATGCGAAATTTTGCGTTATCATTTGTCTTAAAGGCGCTTGAAGAAGAAAAAAAATGTTAAACGTAAAATCATGGCTGTGCGATGATTAAATTGATGATTAGATAGATATTTAGTGGTGATTGCGTTTCATTCCCAGAAAATATCTATCGGATTTTACTTGGAACGCTTATTAAAGCTGCATTTGCTAGATACTACTTGGTTTGACTGTTTTTTTCTTCTTGTCGTAATAATAATTGGATTTTTTGTCGCTGGAAAAAGTCTTTACTAGAGGGCGATAATAAATAACTAAGTTCTTTTTTTATGAAAAACATCTAAAATGGCAAAATTCATTTAATTGTAATGAGAATTCGTCAAAATAAAAATTTAATAATGTCTAATGATATGGTAAGCAACCACATTAACCGCCACCCTATATTGTAAATGCTTGTGTTTCTAGTAGATAGCGACGTAGTAGTATTTATTGTAAATAACTAAATTCTTTTTTATGAACAAACAGCTAATTTCAATGAGGATTCGTTAAGATATCTACTGAAAATAAATAAAAATTTAATAATTAATGTATGGTGGTATGGGAAGCAACCCCATTAACCGCAACCCTATATATATATTATAAATGTAACGTAGTAGTATTTGTTGTGAAAAGGTTTTTGAAAAAGTCTTTACTAGAAGACGATAATAAATAACTAAATTCTTTTTTATGAAAAAAAAATCATGTAATTCCAATGAGAATTCGTCAAGATATCTACTGAAAATAAAACAAAAGCTTAATAATGTATGGTGATATGGTAAGCAACCACATTAACCGCAACCACCCTATATTGCAAATGCTTGTATATCTAATAGATGGCGACGTAGTAGTATTTGTTGTGAAAAGGTTTTTGAATGGTGTTGCGCTGCTTAACTGTAACCTAAGTATTAAAAGATTTATCGGCGTAGAAATGTTATGCAGGGCATGGCAGGGCAGGGAATTTGCGCGACGACTGTAATGGTACAATAGAGTGCGCGGTAAGCGGGGGTGGTGGTGGTGGTGCGGGTGTTATATGTTAGCGAAGAGGTGTGAGCGGGAGAGGTCGGGATGGTGGAATAATGCCTTTTGGAATTTATTAAATTTGACTTTGAATGGAATGTATCTTGTAGAGTTTGAAAGCGAAGGCAAGTGGAAACATTCCTTATTATCACATACGCTTTCCGGACGACGCAACGACGAACAACGACATTTTACTCCTCTGTCTGTCCCTCGGACGACACCATTCATTCTCTATTACACAAAAAATGTGCGCTTTTCATTTGACTTGATACAATCATTTCCAGCAAAAAAATGTTTGTTAATTTTTAATTGCTAATTTCGCTTGGAAGACTAAAAGAGATTTCAAAAAAATTAAACATTAATTGTTCTTTTTTTTTGTGTTCATTGAATTTTTAGTAGATTTTGGAGGATATTATTAAAACATCATATCGTTGACGTTTTGTGTTGTTGCTGTTAAATCGATAAAACGTAATTGCGGTGCAATTTCATGCACAATTATAATCGGACCATGTTAATTAAATGAATTGCGCCAATAATCATTTCCGACTAGTAGCTAAAATCGATTGAATGTACTACATGTACGAAAAAAAACTGACACTCGCACACACTCACACACTCACACCATCAGCATCATTTATTTTTATTATTTTTTTTTGTACGCATTGAAAATCGCTAATCAAACATTATGCGACAAGTTGAGAAAGACGCAGCGATGGCAGCAGCAGCATAACAATAAATAATCATTTGCGCTAAAAAGAAGTGTGTTGTGTGTGGTTTACGTGGCGTTGTATAAGAAGAAGTACATCGTGTGCACGACGAAAAGTTTGTCGTTTTTTCAAACATTGTTGTTGAATGAGAAGAAGCGAGCCGGGCGTGGTGGCGTGCGAGAGATAAACTTTGATTTCGTTTTGTTGCCGTTGACGTTGACAACTTTGTTAGCGACTCTAGGAGAATGTATACATATAGTAAAGCATGATGCGTTTGGATGATGGGCGAAAGTTTTGCATATTTTCTTCGCTCGCGCGCACACTTCTTCTTCCTCTACTTCTTATTCTTTGCCGCCAAGAAGCAAACAAACAAACAAACAAACAAACAACAATTCCATATAGCGTGTGTACATTATTAAAAAGTTTTGGGTGGCGGCGGGAAAAGGGGCGGCGTGTGCTGTTGCGAAAACCATGCGAATCTATTTATTATAATTGTGTTTAAAGCGGCGCGCCGCCGTACGCCGCCTTTTTGTTCTTCCTCCGCACAGCGAAAAAACTTTTTCCGCGCGCATAATGGCATGTTTACATATTAAAAGTCTGCGAGTCGGCAAGTTTAATTAGCAAACTTTCGAAAATAGTTGCTGCTATGAACGCTATGTTATTGTTGTCTTCTTTGTTTCTTCATCATCTTCTTCTTCTCTTTCTTTACGCTTGTGTTTCACAAATTGTTGAATTTGATTGAACACTAATGGTACAATTATTTGTCGTCGTTTGCGTGTGGCAGGCAGGCAGCACATATAATGAATTTAAAAAGAAATTGATTCCGGCTGCGAAGCGTAAAAGTAATAATCATAGAGCGAGCAGGCAGCGTACATTCGATTCATTTTCGTGTGTTTTTTTTTTCGTTTTCGGCTGAATGTTGTTGTTGTTGCTGTTGTTGTTGTTATTGTTGCTGCTGCCTGTTGTTGACTTATTGAATCTTTTATTTTGATTGGATTCGTGGAACAATCGTCGTGTGTTTTTTTTGGGTGGCTGGTATGGTTGTGTTTTGCGTCGTCGTTTCGATTCCGAACACAACGATTTATTAATCATTTCACGCTCACGCGTAAAATCACAAAACGGCAAATTGATTTTGCTCAATGTGTGCGTGTGCGTGTGCGTTACGTATTTTTTATATTTTCTATTGTTATGTATTTTTGTGACGGTTGCGGAAATTGCGACTAATATCAAAAAAGCGTTTTTCTTTTAGTTAGAGACCAGCTAAAAGAAGTAAAAAGAGTAGAGTAGGATGGCTTAGGTGAAGAGTTTTTTTTCACCTCAAAGAAACGCGCCACTGTGTGTAATAAGCTTACGTTTCGATGGAAAATCTGTTGGCGTTTGATGTGAAAGACGACGACGCATTTTCCACGAACACAGCTTTTGTCTAATAATAGCAAGTAGCAGCAGCAAACCGCTTGCTTTCAGCTAAATGTCATCAAATTTCATCATCATCATCATTATTATAGATTAGAAATACGTTGATTTTTTTTCATAGAATACATGTGTAGTAGCTTTAATAGCGCAGCCAAGTATGTATATGATGTTGCTCCCGAAATATTATAATTTTTCTGGCTTCTTTTCCTTTTCTTTTTTATCAGAAAATGAAATTTCATTATCATCATTAAAGATTAAAGATAGAAATATTACTTTATTATTAGGTTGCCTACAAATTGCCCCACACACTTTTTTCGAACACTGTTTTGTTGAGGGTATAGATATAAAAATAAACAAAAAAAACTTTATGTTGAAGCGTGCACATTTACTTATTTATCGCTTTAAACAATATAAACTTACTTGGCCCATGACGTCGCATTTGCCCTTTTTTTTCCTGCTTTTCCTTTTCATTTTCGTTGTCGTCGTCATCATCATCATCAGCAGCATCATCGCCACCCATTCCCATCTCACAACGGGTTCGTTTCAACGAAAACAATGAAAACTTTTAAAGCAGCGCGGCGCGCTAAAGAAAACTTTGCGGCGCGTCAAACGAGCGACGAGAGCACTGAGAGAAGAAAAAACTATAAATTATTTATTATTATTTCAATGCTGCGCTTGGTTTTTCTTGTTGGTGGCAGCAGCAGCAGCACTATTATTCTCTGCTCTCTATTTTTATCACCATCAAAGAAATCTAATTTGAAAAATCGTCAAACTTTTATACTACTGCCTATCGGGATTATTTGCTTATTATTATTATTTGATGATTGGGATGTATTGTAGGTTTGAGGGAAAGTTGTTTGCCCGTTGGGGTGATTAAAAGCCTGCCGTTCTACACAATCTGTCCAATAGATCCTCCTCACGCCACACGTCGCACGCCGCTGCCCGCTTGTTGTTGTTGTTGTTTTGTTGGCGGCGGCACGCACACATACATACACAAACACATTGAAGCCCAGATGGATATAGACAACAATCGGCTGATTAATAAGACAAACTATGGATGTTGGTGGCGTCGGGAGGAGAAGAGAAACTTGTAGTAATCTAGATTTATCGAATGATTATCGTCGTGTGTTGTGCATGTTTATATACGGTTTGATCAATCTGTGCGGCCGAAATTACGATCAAGCTCGCTTTATAAACAAACGACACAAATTTGCAAAATTTCAACGTCGATAAAAGCGGACTTTAACTAATTGTTAAAGTTAATTTTTTTTAATCTCTCCATCAAAATGCGCGCTCGAACTTTAATCAAGTCGATAAATTTTTATTAACCATTGGTGTTAGAGTATCAGCGGTGCGGGAGTGAAAATTGTTTGAATCGTTGCGGCGTTTTTTTTTATATATAAGCCGATTAAGGAATGTTGTAGCCGAAAATTGGCTTACAGTTTTTAATTAATCAATTCGTTGATTGATTGCTTTATTCTAATCATTGATACTGAAAAAATAGTAAAAAACAGTAATAGTATAATAGTTATTATTTTTGAAAATCAGGGTTTTGAAACTATATCTAAAATCGACTTTTAAACTTCATGGCGAAGATTCACCGTTCCCAAGTGTAATGAATGTATGCGATGTGAAGACGATGCTGCTTCGCGCACAATTTTGCCGTTCGTTCGCCGATTGTGTCACAATTCGTATGATCGATGCCCGGAATTCGTCCATACACAGATGCTGCTGACATATATATATCATATATAGCACATAATATCTCAAAACTGAGTTAATCCCAATGGGTTAGCGTTTGGAGGAGATGTCTGTGGGTATGTGTGAATGTGTGTGTCTATGTGTGTGTGTATACATTGAGGGAGAAAGAGCGATGATGACGACGAGGATATGACGTACAAAAGATTGAAGGGGGCAAAGGCAGCAGGCAGCAGGCAGAGGCAGGCAAAGCAGCGATAGAAAGAAAGAAAGAAATGGGAACAAAAAAAAAATAAACGTTCAAACACCGGCTATCACATCCATTCACTCATCCTTTGCGCTTTCCCAGAAGGGACTGCTCCACCAACTCAAACTCCTTTTTTTTGATTCCACTGCTGCTGCTGCTGCTTTCAGATACTACGCTTTGTGTGCGTGCGTGCGTATGTGTATGTGTATATATGTGTGTTGTAGCAAAGCTTATTTATAATTTATTTAATAAACCAGGAATTTTTGATTTTTATTACTTTTTGGCAAGAGAAAAAAGGGGTAGAAGAGGGTAAAAAGGCATCGGCCCATTCTTGCTGTTGTTGCCGCTTTCACTTACATACACACACACATAATGTGATTTTTATTGTTAAAAGCTTTCATGTTTAATTGATACGCCGCTCGGCCTAGAAACAAACGCTTGCTTTACTTCCGTATATTGTTGTTTCTTTTAAATTTCCTTGCGCGCATAATCTACAGCGTATTTTTTCCTTTCGTTTGTTCGTTCGTTTGGACGAAAATTAATTTGAAAATTTATAACAACGGTGACCTAGTGCAACGTTACTTTTTAAAGGTTGTCGGCGCGTCGTTTTTTAATTAGATTAGGGACGCGCTCTGCCTGCTGCCGTTTTGTGTTGTTTTTTTTCTCGCTCTCCTCCTAACTTAAACACTCGCGCGCGCTTTCCTAGTAATTACGCTAATTAATTAACTAATTAATTAATTAAAATATTGATGACGCTTTGTTGCAACCGTGCGAATGTAATGGAATCTTGCATGTAAAATTTAAACTTTAAATAATATCAATTTTCGCGATGTTTGAGTTTTTGTTTGGTTTTCACGAAAATGTGCCAATTTTGATGTAAATTTTTGTTTATTTTATACTTGAAGTAGTTTAATTGCATTATTATGAATACAAATTGAATTTACATATACTAAAGTGATCGATTTATATTAATTAAAATTCTTATGCAAATTGCACATATAATTATTGCATAATCAATTTTATATATTATATATATATATATGCCAAATATACATATTGTTGGCTGTTGATTCAAACAATAAATTTGCATTAGGTTTATTATGAGCAAACATGGCAATTTACACATGCGATGATAATTAATTATCATGTGCTGCACAAATCGATGATAATACATATACAATAACGCGAAAAAGAGCTGCGCGCTTTAAGGCGTCGCCGGCGAAACTTTTCTCCTCGCCCGAGATGAGATGAGATGAGGTGGAGGTGGTCGGAATTTATTAGCTCGCGCAACAAACAACAAACTTATCCATCATACGAGTATAATTTTCGTTTCGGCATGTGCGATAATTTCCAATAAATATGAAATATTTATTGTTTGGATGAAATGAACGCTTTTGCTTGCTTGCTTGTCTGCTGCGCCAAACCTAATTGAACGATTTTTTCCTGCCCTGTTTCTCGAGAAGAGTTGTTCAGATTGAAGGCGAAACAATGAACGGACGTATGTATTGTATTACATGTGTGTATGTATGTATGTATGTATGTGTGTGTGAGCGAGCGCCTTTTTCTCTCGAACCGCCGGTGAATGTGAGGGGGTGGAAAAAAGGCGACGGTGCACAGGCACAAGCAACAACAGCAACACACAGCAACAACATGAAGAACAAAACTCGAAAAGTAAATTTATGTTGTTTGGATGGCTACATGTATTATCCCCGCATATACACACACTCACACATGCGAGACGCGAAAGATGGATGGACGTGCCCTCGTTGTAGTGCGCCTAGCTGGCAAATGCGCCCACACCCTTATTTCTCGCGCGCGATCGCTCCTTTTGGGAACGGCTACATGTGTTTTTCGTCTGTGCTATGCGCTAGGAAAAATTATTTATCTATCTTCGCCTTCCATCCATTCTTTCATCGCACACTTAGTTACTTACTTACCCTACCTACTCTACTACCTACTACTTGTGCTTTTAATTAAAATCGCATCGGCCGCGCCGTTAATTTACGTTTTTAACGCGCAAAGTTGTAGAAATTTTCGGTTCCTGAACACAAGTTTATGAACGAACGAAATTTGTTATTACTACCTCTAAAAAGTTTTGAAACGATATTTTGTTAAGATGCCATTAAGAAAATTTGTGCTTAACACTTAATAAATTGTCACAATTTTAGTTTACGAACGACCTAATCTTAAAATGATAAAGGACAAAATTTATGTGTGAAATTTCCCGCAGTAGTCGCTGCTACGCTGCCCCTTTTCTTGAAAAACATCTTTTTGGCTGCCGGAATTTATAAATTCATTATCGACAACTAAAAGCGTAAAGCAGCAAATTTGTATATTTCAAACATTTTTTCTCACAATTTATAGATGGAATTTATAAATTCATTATCATCGATAAGCGCAAACATAGAAATACTACCACAAATACATTAAAATCTATTTGTGGGTAGAATAAAAAAAACCGATAGGATGGAGAGAAAATGCGAGAGAGAGAAAGAGAGAATGGAAAGTTACCGTGTTGGCGGCGTAATTGATTTGATAGCGATAAAAGTCGAATAAATATCCACACTCTTTTGTTAATGCAATTTATAATAGTTTGCTGGCAATTTAATCGAGTCCGAGCTGGCCCATTCCCCGAGTCATTGATTGAAAAGCGAGCGAACGACGACGGTGGCATTTGCACTTTAAGTTGAGGCCGGTTGTGGATATCAATCTAATTAAAAATGGATATACGTACCGAATGAATGTTGCTGCGTTGTGCCATTTTCTCCTCCCATGGTATAAAGTGAAAGCATGATGCATTGCATGTTGTTAGTATATGCTGTTTGTGATGCTTATATTTCGTGTATTTGTACTTACTGTTAGAAATTCAGCGAAATGCCCGCGAGGCGTCGAAAGTTTGATGACTGTAAGTGCGCGTGCGTTTGATGGTTGTGTCTATGTCTATGTCTCTATGTATGTGTGTGTGTGTGTGTATGTGGGTGCACATTGCGAAATATATATGCACATACATATACATAAAAGGGGGCTTTAAATAGGTAAAGTTTTGTAGATGTGTGTAAGTGTGTGTGCTGCTGCCGCTAGGTCGGGGGCGAACTCTAAACTTTGCGCGCTGCCGCCGCCGCCACCGCCATCGCCGCGCTCTCTACTCCTTCCTTTCCCGTTGCTTTCTTGACTCTTCCGGGATGAATTGTTGCGGTTTGCCGTTTATGCCGACGCCACATAGCGCGCAAATGGAATACTTTGCCACATTCAACTAGCATTCTTCCTTACAACCACAAACGTGGCTCACTTTTTGCTTTTGCTATTCTTCTTATACTTATTTTTCTAGTTTTAATGATGCGACGATGCGCGCTGTGCACGTTGAATTAGAAAATTACATCCGCGTATAGCTACCGACTGATAAAGCAACATCAATTTGTTATACGATTATGATTTCCTCATTTCCTACGAAATGCTGCGACATTTCCACGTTGTAATTTGCGTCACATTTCATCACATTTGTATTCGATTTTTGCCCCAATTCGCGCTAATTAAATAACTACAAAAGAATGGCTCATAAATTATTGCATTTTCCTCCTTGCGCTTCTTCTTTTCATTTCTTTTTCTCTCAAGCTCTCTTTTCTTGAAATTAAATGTTGAGAACGACGGGAAGCTGATAAAAAGCATCGCTTTGTTGCTGCAATCTTACAATTTTTCACATTTCCTCGAAATACACTTTTATTTCTCTTGCTACCACCCGGACTACTTAGATGTGTTGTAATATTATATCTTTGCGGAATATTGAGTATATTTGAATTTCTGGTTAATTAGTTGATGATGAATCTGTTTTTTTATGCAAACCGAAAAATGTGTATCAGGTTGGGTGCGCTCGCCCATAAATTATTTTTTGCTGCTGCTGCTACTGCTTTGGCGGGGTAGTAGTAAAGCGATATTTATGTTAAGTAATAAATTTTATCTAGAATATTTATATGTTGCAACAAAGTTAAACTTTAAATAATAAATTTCGCGCAAAAATATAAATATTATTTTCGATTAGCAATTTTTTTACATCATCATCGTTTTTATATTCGTGGAGGAAAAACAGGAGCGCTGCGGCTACAATACAGCACGAACAACAAGAATAACAAAACGTTTGTTGCATTTTTTATACACCTAGATTTATTTAATTAAAGCGAAAACAATAGCGCATGGCTGTTTTGACGCGTTCCGGGCGTTTTGTAGAGGCGGTATTGTATAAAAATTGAGTGGTTTTTCTTTACTTTTTTTTCTTCTTTTTCATTTTGTTTAGCCGCAAATGAAAAAGCGTTTTCTTTTCGACTTGGAGCTTTTTTTCTGGTGGATGCGTAGTAAGCGAGCGATTCTTATTTAGTTTTTAATGCGTTCGAGAAATAGAGAGACGGATACATTCTTTGATATAAGGAAGAAGAGTTGTCTGAATGAAAAAAGTTTTTATATTTAAGCGACCTAGCCGTCACTAGAAGATAATAAAAAAAACGATTTGTCGACTAGTGTTTTTTTATAGAAGGCGGCCGCAAGTAGTAGTGTATGTCAAATTTAAGCTTCAGTTTGATATATTTATTATACATATTTAGAATCCAAAAATAGAAAATCGAATTCGTGATTTTACAATTATCCCCAGCTTTTCAATCTGGCTTACTTTTTTTTACTCTCTCACTTCGAGGAAGAAGAATCATTTCGAGATTGTAATCCTATTAATATTTTATAAAAATACTTTATAATTTGAATAAAACATATTTTTACTGTGCATTATTTGAAAACGAGTTTGCCAATTAGCAGTATTAACAGTATCTTATATAAGCTTTTTAATAAAATACACCACTTAGTGGTGAAACGTAAACAACCTTTAACTTTTAATTTTAATCTGGTTTACTTTTTTCGAGGAAAAACTGATTTTCATATATTGCAAAAGTGTTCATTATAATTTCTACAATTAAATTGTTTTTCCATTAATATTACAAATTTGAAAAATTATTATCACGATACTTTTTAATTTGAATAAAACATATTTTTGCGCTGTGCATTATTTGATAACGAGTTTGCCAATTAGCGAAATATATACCTCGTCAATTTTTCCATATTACATCTGTGTTGGCTGGCTGCTGCTGTAAATATAAATCCTCGGCATTATTTGCGCGCTTAATTCAATTAAAATTTTACACTGACATAGCTTCGCCGAATTTGCGCAACAATGCAAAAATTTGTTGTGTTGTACGGTGAATTTTCGGCCGGCGCGCTATACTCACTCTTACACTCGCCTCTTTCTGAATTAACAAAAAAGTATGTATTTATTTATATACGTATAATAAATACAAAACAACAAAAGCGGATTATTTTCCATCTTTGCTCATTCCATTTAATATTAAATTGTATTGTAAATTCATTCGAGCGCATTTTCCGCTTGTTTATCCAAATAATTAACAAAAAAATATATACGTATACATTATATATTTATATATATACTGTCTAATAAATTTACAAACGTATAAATAATCGGCTTAACAATTAGGTGTATATATAGTAAATCTCTTTCATCCCACGTCGATCATTCGCTGATGCGTATTTGTGTGGCACGTGCAGTATTTTTTGCGCGCGCGTTCACTTTATATAAATATTATTTTTCATTCGTTCGAATGAAAAGCGGTTGTAAACTTTTTCGATTAACTTTTTTTTGTTGTTGCTGCTGCCGCTGCTGCTGGTGTAGCGATGCTGGTTTGTCAGCTTATTTATGTCGCTGTCTGCGCACGGGAAAAAATGCAACAGCAACAGCAACAATAACAAGCGCGCAAGAACAACATTGTATTATTAAACAGGCTACTTAATTAAACATGATATCGTTCATGTCATAACTTTGCAACGCTGCTGCCTCCGTTGCCCTTTTTTCTCTCTTCTTGCTCTCGCCAGTTTATTCAGTTCGCTTTTTACAATCTTCGCTTCTTGTATTAAACTTTGTTGTTTGTTTTAAATAGGGAGCGCGCGCGGCGGCGGCGTTTTCAGATATAATCCATTAATGAATGAAAAATTAATTGCCATCTGTGCTTTGCTCTTGGATGATGCACATTTTCGCCCTGGCGCAAATTGTGCGTGCGAATTTTGGTCTACGGATTGGATGGAGCGGGTGCGCGTAATTTAGATCCGGGCCGCGATTTTTAATCTCCCCCCACATTCCCTTTCCTCCTACTGCAAACCATCCACACACCCTGTGCTTGTGCTTGCTCAATAAAGCAGAACCGTAATAATAATCTCATTGAATTGTTTTCGCCGCTGCTCTAATACTAGGATGTTGTCGTCATATCTGCATAGCGAGTGCTATTCATGCGCGTCTATAAACGTCCGATGAATTGTGCATGTCACATCCATTGTACAATATGAAATAAAATCAAATTATTGCGATGAGATCGTAAATATTAGAGAGATAATATTATTGTGCGGATACGCGTGATAAGAAATCCATTCACCCCACGTATACTACTACTGTTGGTCATAAATTAATTAAAAGCGTTTGTGTCGTATGCGCGTTGTGTTGGCTTGATTTATATTTTGCGCACCGCAGAAAAACCAAATATCTCGAGTGTGTTTATTAAAAACTTTAAAAGCACAGATACACAAAACACAAAGCTTGCACTTTATTTCCTTCCATTACTTGCTGTCATCGTCGTGGCGTTTACTATTTTGTACGTCAGCGCAAATATTAGATATTATTAATAGTATAAATACAATAGTTTTGATATCTCATCTACATTTTGCATTGTAGATTTTATTTTTAGTAAGTTTATTAAAATGACAGAATCTTTAATGTTATGAATTTTGTTTCAGAACAGGGGCGTTAAGCTATGAATTTGCCAAGGGCCTCTTGTAAATTGCGCCATCAAGTGCTTCAGTACAGGAGGAAAAACAATCGTTTCTACGAGTCTGCGACGTGCAAAAGGTGGGATTCTTATCTTAACCATACTGGTTTTAGGGACAACACATATGTTTTATATTCTGTAATCATGTATCGGATTAAGTAGCAAGTAATTTCGTATTTTTAGGTAAAAGTAAATTCCAAATACAAAGTTACTTTCTTTCCCACTACAAATGTATTATTTTATTATCTATTTAATGTTATTTAAATAATCGGTGAATTAATTAATACTTTATACATTGTGACAGTGTCGGATTAACCAATAAACAAATAAGATAAATGTCTAGGACCCGTAATTCAAAAAAGCCGAAATTTTCGAAGACGACATTGATTTTGTATTATGGCTAGGGCGCTCGCAGCAGGTTTAATCCGGCACTGCATGCACCCAGCTAAGCATTCTGGCTGCATCTACCAATGCCTTAAATAACATCAATTTTGTTTTTGTAATGTATTTTTGATTATATATTGTTATTTTTTTTACTGAATAATTAATTAGTTTGTAATTCTTATTTAGACGTTGTTTATTTGAGTTACTGGGTGTTTTCACATATGCACTTAATTATGTTGTAGTATGTATGTATGATTCATTAATTAATTAATAAATTACATTAATCAAATAATTTGTCTTAATCACAACCTCTTCAGCGCTAATATATTTCAATGGCAATAGTACTGTCATCATCAGGGAAAGTGGAAAATTTTGGAAATAAAATTCCACTACCCTCTACAATCTGATATTCGCCTAGTACATCTCGAAATTTTTACATAAATTTGCTGTAAATTCTCGACAATTTTATGAAAATTTTTTGAGCAATTGTGCTGTCACGACATGAATTGGCGATGATCTTCTAAACTAAAATTCTCGTACCCTCTACGATCTGATATTCGCCTAATACAACTGGAAATTTTTAGATAAATTTTATGTAAATTCTCGACAATTCAATGAAAAATTTTTTTGCAATGGTATTGACACAACATGGGTAGACGACGATCTGCNAATCTGATATTCGCCTAATACAACTGGAAATTTTTACATAAATTTTATGTAAATTCTCGACAATTCAATGAAAATTTCTTTAGCAATGGTATTGACACAACATGGGTAGACGACGATCTGCTGAATCAAAATTCACGTACCCTCTACGATCTGATATTCGCCTAGTACAACTGGAAATTTTGATATAAATTTGACGTAAATTTTCGATAATTTAATGAAAATTTTTTTAGCAATGGTGTTGTCACAACATGGGTAGACGACCATCTTCTGAAGTAAAACTCTACTACCCTCTACGTTCTTATATTCGCTTAGTACGACTCGAAATTTTTACATAAATTTACTGTAAATTCTTCACAATTTAACGATTTTTTGAGTGATGGTGGCGCCACCACCCTGACATGTGGCGATTCTCGGAACTAAAATAGTTCGGACAAACGCCGTCTACCATCTGGGTGGCAGCACAAACTCTGGCGCCAAATTCGAACTGGAACGAATTGTATAAAAGAAACGATAAGTTAGATTTAAACTTTTTCATTAAAATTCCACTACCCTCTACGGTCTGATGTTCGCCGAGTACAACTCAAATTTATGACAATAATACATGGACTATACAGTCACACATGCAAAAACACAAAACTTGCTTTACTTCTTTCGTACAAAATCATCGTAGTTAAGTTTGTGTGTCAGCGACAATTCGCCGCATGATGCAATTCCGCAACCACTCTATGTGAAAATAATGTTGCAAGCAAAAACTACTTACTACATTGTCTGCTTTCACACAGTTATTTTCATCATCAGCATCATTCTGAATTTGTCAGGGAAGAAGGGAAATTATTTATGATGCCAATCAAATGATTGGTGGTGTTATCGTGCGAACTTCTTCTTAGTTTTTTTTTCATTCATTCGTGCTCTCCGGCTCTCCGTGTGTTATCTCATGTAGAGCCCTCATCCGCGCTTTTTGCGCTGGGACGCGCACGCCGCCGACGTCGCCGGTCCTATGTTATTGTAAGATTTCCAAGTTTTCGGCTGTGATTTACATTCGCCGCTAGCGAACGTACACGGAAGATTTAAGATCGCTTTTTATATACGTAGTCTGCGATGTGGCGTTTTAGGGCTAAGTTTTGATAATTAATGCTTGTTTATGTTTGCACTCCGCATTTTGAGGTTATGGCTTGCCTGCTAAAACGTCGGGCAAATATTTAGTTGTCGTATTGTTTGTTGGGGGTATAAATACACACACTCACACAGCGATAAAAAGTTAAGATTTTATGTTTTGCTGCCGAGTTAAAATCAAATTTGCATGCATTGCACACAAACAATATTTGATTTCATTTTGATTAACGATCAAACAAAACAACTAGACATGGTAAAGTTTCATTAAAATCAAAAATGATTTTCATTCATCCATTGGCGGCAGCGTAAAGCGATTAAAACTTTCCGAATGATTGTTCATTCGTGAAAACTGTAGACGAAAATATATTAAAAATTTTCCATTACTTTCCATGCGATCATGTATTTTTCTCTCCAAACGAAACGAAACGAAACATTTTCCCACACACATTCGAATGTGTGTGTGTATGTGTGTTTTTTTTAAACCAGCTCCATGCATGCATTTAAATATGAAGTTTAATAACATTTTTAGTTTAGCAGCAGCTCGACGAGCACACTAATAGAAGTGGAGCGCAAAAAGCACTTGAACGCTTGTGTTTTCCAAGCAAGCACATCAACTCAAAAGGGATTTTTACTTTATACATACAAGACATATTTCATATGTCGATCAATACACGATGTATGTTGTTTAGACGTTTCTGTTTGCGGTAGGTCAACATTAACACACAACGAAAGTACAACAAGAAATTGTATAGTTTATTTTTCATAACCTTTTTTTGTTCTCTAGAATATTATACAAGTCTTATAATTAAATTTTTTTCCTTACTAGTTGTTTATTTCCTGTTTTTTTGGTTAGCGCGCATTTCCAGTATACAACAATGAATAAAAAATGAATGCGTTTTTTTTCAATAAAAATTCAATTAGTTAATTCGTTTAAATTATATATAATAATATATAACATTAATAATATATTTTATTTACAACTTTTAGAGGATTAAACAACATCAAGACACCTCCAAAAATGTTTGATCAGATTAAAGGATTGCGGCAATTGGATTAAGACTTAAGTGATTGTTACTTCCCTACCCCGAAAAAGAGAAGGAAATCGGATGAGTGTTTAGGCTTCAATTCTTCTCGTTAATTTTCGTATGTCTTAACACAAAATAAAATTGGAAAACGAAATTGAATCGATTCAACTCAATTCGCTTGCCCTTTTTTCTATGTGTGTTGTGTAAAAATATAACTCGTGCACCGCTAGCAACAATTAAAATTGGAAAATGTGTTAAAACATGCGAATGTTTTATGAAAGAGAGGCGAACGTGCAATGGTAAACGGCGAAACGGGGCGCGCTTTAATATTGATAAACGGTCGAATGTTTTGCCGTTGTGTTGTGACTTGACAATGAATTAAATGGGAACGAAATAAAGAAATGAGAAGTAAAACGGCAACAGACGCATCGTTTTGCACGTGCTCCTCTTCAATCTGTCCAATTTCGCTACCCGTTCTATACATATACATACATATATATATGTATAGTCGAAAGGAGCGAGAAGACGAACAGCGCAAGATAAATAATAGACAAGAAGAATTATAACCTTTTTCCCTATGGTTTATTTTACTACACTCATCCACTAATGTTGTTTATTTTTCTTTTTCTTCTTCCTCTCGTTTATTTTTATTCCTTCTCTGTCCCCACTTTTGCTTTACTTTATTTTTTTTATACTCGGGTCTCTGCTGCTGCTGCTACTGCCGCTGTAATTACCTTAAATTAACCATCTAATTTATTGATTTACTGCTCTGGAAGGAAGCGTCTTGTTGCTTTGTCACCCCTCATAATTCATATGGCACGCTCTAATATTTTTGGTTTCATTTTTTTTCTTTTGCTTTCACTACAATAATATTTAGTTATTTAATTATTAATAACATTGTTCCGTTGCTTTTTTGGTTTGGAATGTTACACGATTGTCACTGGTATAGTTGCATATTATTTTAAAGTTACAGTTATGGCACATTGTTGTCGATTAATTTAAATAAAAATTAATATTAATAAAAAAAAACTTAAATGCACACTTATCACAAAATTAAAGAAAAAATTAAAACGAAAGGAGGGAACACATAGAATTGATATGGCTTTTTTGTTATATCTTTAGTTTAGTGTGGTCGTATTCATGCTTGTGATGAAATGCGGATGTCCGCCTCCTGCCGCTCCACCGCCGCCGCCATGCTCGCGACCAGCCTCGCCGCTCTGTATCGAAAAGTGACGGTAGGATAGATACTCGGGCGGTACCGCTTGCTGATCACGCTTGATCGCCGCTCGCTGCTTCTTCACCTTTAAGTAGCCGAGAATGGAGACGAGGATGATGAAGACGACGAAACCCATGCAACAGCCGATGATGAGGCCCAGGCGACGCGTCAGGATTGATTGAAGACCGTGCTCTGGTAGACTACCCAATTCGCCGTGAATACTATCTGGCGCGCCGAGAGTACTAACCTATTTTAATTAATCAATTACTATATGAAATATAGAGAATGTAGATTTATTTATATATTTACCTCAGCGCATTTACTCGTCGGCGAATCAACCAGCAGCGGTAGCATGGCATCGGTGAACGTCTCCCAAATATCGCCGCGCTCCGTTGTTGCGAACGTATCCAAACGTCGCGCCAATCGCGACTCGACCGGCCGGAATTTCCTCGTCGCCCAATTACCCAACGCAAGTACGCATATCAAATATCGCGTACCGGGATATAATCGTGGCAATTTCGTGGAACGCATAACGCGATCAAGCATTTTTCCGCGTATCTGTGTACATACAAACATACATACATGAGAGATAAAAAATTGCGCTCATTATTTAAAGCAACAACAAAGCTCCGGGTGGGTGGGTGAGTCTAGCTAGCTTGTAGTACAGCATACAATCATAAATGTAGTGAATTTAATTTAAATAAACGTTGAAAAAGTTATCTCATAGTTAGTTATAAATGTTAAATTACAGTTTTAATGTATGCAAATTAAGGAGGTTAGTGAATTATGACATGAGTTACACGGATTTAATTGCAATAAAATTAGGCATCGTCGTCGGCGTCGCAGTCTTAAGACGACGCTCCCAACATAAACACACAGCTTAAACTTTCAAGGTTAATATGCTGAAATTTTACAACTGTGTTTTGCGTATAAAACTTTAACATCGCATGCATGCCGAGTGTGCTGCTTTATTACATTAAAACTAAGGGAAGACTTTGATTTTGACATGTTAATTTTCAAACATAATTATTACCTCCTCAACGCCGTCAATGCTGTGATAGACGACTTGGTAGCCGTGCAGACCGGAATGGTTGCGGCTCTGCCACGATACGAGCACCGAAAATGGTTGAATGTCTTGGATGGCGAGTCGTAACACGAGCGGCTGATCGCAGAATTGCTCCGGGGCGAGTTCGAGGAAGATGCGGCCGCGCAGTTCGGGTGGATGTTCGCAGCGTAGGGCGCGTGTGTTCGCCTGCTCGACGAACTTTTGATGGTCGCGCAGCCATTCCCACAGCTCTTGCGAATCGCAGCTGCACGATAGTGGATTTTCTATAAAATTTCAGTAAAGTTTACTTGTAAGTACGAGGAGCAAATTGCTTGTATATATGTAGAAGAAACAAACCTTCAGTGCGTAAACTTCTTATCTGTGTTTCGAGCGGACGGAACGCATTCAATGGTATATTTTCTAAATAATTACGACTGAGATCGAGCGTCCGAAGCTTCTTCAACGGCTTGAACGAGTCGCTCGACACCGACGAAATCCAATTACCGTCCAGATAGAGCTCAGCCAAATTCTCCAAATGCTGAAACATGATTTTACTAATCCGTCCAATTTGGTTGAACGAGAGATCAAGCACTTGCAGTGCTTTAAGGTCCGGCGGGAATTCTTCGAGCTCCTTCAGCCGGTTGTGTGTGAGGTTGAGGATGCGTAAGTGGTTGAGGCCTTGCAAACGCTCCTGCGGGAGCAGTTCCAATTCGTTCACTCCCAGATCGAGCGTGAGCAGGTGGGGAAGACCGCCGAACGCGCCGGGCGAAATGCGCGATATCCGATTCTGGCCTAAGTGCACGTGCAACAACGCCGGAAACGTTTCAAAGTCCTTGCTCGTCACGATCGTTAGATTCGTCGCGCTGATGTGGATCTCCTCGAGCGCCGGATAACGATGCGCCGATGCGATGTCGTGGATCCGCACCAACGGATTTCCGGTCAGATTCAACCAGCCGAGGCCGGGCAGCGTGTACTCGGACAATGCCGACGTTGGAATTTGGCGAAAGCGATTGCACGATAGGTCGATGCGACGCAACAGCGGCGAATGGTGAAAGAAATTGGCAGGAAGCGCCGCCAACACATTGCGACTCAGATCGACCGAGAGGAGTTGCGTTAAATTGGCGGAAGCGAAGCCACTCAGCGACGAGATCATATTGTTTCGCAGATCGAGTTCGCGTAGATTTGGAAGCCCATTTAGTCGCGATATCTCCACGCTGGTCATGCGATTATTGCTAATATACAACATTTCCAGCGTGCTGATATTCAAGAGCGCCGTATACGGTAGATCTTTGAAGCAGTTTTCGCTCAATTTCAACTCTTTGAGCACGTTCAGCGTGAGAAATACGCCGTGCCGGAGCTCCTGCAATTCATTCCGGCTCAAATCAATCTTGAGCAGGTTCTTATTCTTGGCGAATAGCTGCTCGGGCAGCATCTCAATGTGACAGTAATCCAACGAAATGGTTTGCAGCGACGGCAAACCGTCCAGCGCACCGGCAAAGATGTCACTAAAATTATTGTGCGACGCTTTCAACGTACGTAAGCCGGGTATATCCAAATTCTTTAAATCTTGCGCGACCAGCACGTTCGCCTCCAAGCTCAAATCGTTCAAATTATTCAATCCCTTAAAGGCGCCGCTTTCAATCTTCGTTATCGAACAGTTGAACAGATTCAGAAAGCGTATCGGCAGCCCTTCTTGGAACATCCCGTCGTGTATCACCGTAAAGCGATTGTGCGATAAATCCAATGTGCGCAACTTCTTCAAATTGGTCAGGGCCTTCGCTTCAACGCTCTCGAGCAGATTGTGCGCGAGATAGAGCTCTTCCAGTTCGTGCAGTTCAGCGAATGTGCGACTGCTAATCAAACGCAGCTTATTCATGCTGAGATCGAGAAATTTGAGTGCCTGCATCGGTTCGAACGCCTTATCTTCAATGAATGCAATACTATTGTTGTTGAGATAGACGCGTTGAATTAGTAATAGATCGCTAAACAATGCGCGATCCAGGCTTTTGAGTCGATTATGGCCCAGCCACATGATCTGTACGCTCGATTGGCCGCGCAGCGAATCATTATGCAGCGACCGAATACTGTTCGAATCCAGCTGGATGGAGACGAGCGACGGCGACTCGTGCATGAAGACATCACCCAACTCGGCAATGACATTGCCTTGGAGATTCACATGCTGAAGACTTTGCAGCGACCGAAATGCACCGGAATCGATATGCGCAATCCAGTTGTTTTGTAGATGGAGTTCGAGTAGTACCGGTAGCGGATCGAAGACGCCACGATGTACATGTTGCAAACGATTGTTGTGCAGGCGAATTTCGCGTAAACTGTGCGTGCGATCGAATGTGCCCGGTTCGAGATCGCCGATCCAATTGCTGTCCAAGCTGAGCGATGTTAGATTGTGATTGCGCTCGAAGAGATTGCGCGGAATGTGCGCGATGAAGTTGGCGCTGAGATGGAGCTGCGCGAGCCCGGTGAGCGTTTGTAGCGCGTCGGCATCAATACGCCTAATCGCATTTTGTTGCAGATAAATCACTGATATGTTAAATGAATCAGTGAAAGCATCACCAGGTATTTCAAGAATGTTATTCTCAGAAAGGAAGAGTTCTTTTAGTTCAGGTAGAAATGCAAACACACCGCTGATGTAGTGAACGTGATTGTGACTCAAATCAATTGAGCGCAGTCTCTTATTGTTATTAAATGTAGTACCGTCGAGGAAGACGATCTTATTGTGACTCAAATCAAGTGATTCCAGCTGCATCAAATAGCCGAACGCGTTTGCATGCACCGTCTCAATCACGTTGTAGTACAGCGATAATGTGCGTAATGACGGTGTCGGCCTAAAGCAGTCCTCGTTGAGTATCTCAAAGTTATTAGAGCTAAGATCTAAGAAGTGGAGCGATTCCAAACGCGAGTAACCGTCATCGGGTATTGCATTGATTTCATTCCATGCGAGACGAAGTACGCGTAGTCGTTCTAATCGACGCAGCGCCGGCATCGGAAAACCGATTAATTTATTCTCGGCCATGTCGAGCTCGGAGAGTGAATCTTCCAGCCCTGCAAATCCATACTCGCTCACCTTTTGCACGGCGTTCCCTTTTAAATTGAGTTTGATGAGATGCAGCCCGTAGAAACCATAGCTCGGCAGGTCGCTGATTTCGTTCGCTTCCAGATCGAGTGCGATCAATTTTCGTAGCCCTTCAAACGCCTTTTGCGGTATTTCACGTAACTTTCCAGCAACGAAGCTCAGCGTCTCTAATTCTGGCTTCAGCTCCAGCAAACTATCATCGTGCAATTCCTCCAAGTTGGATTGAGAGATCTGTAGGTGGCGAATGGTCGTTCCAGATGGAAAAAAGTCGACCGATAGCTTAACGATCGACTTATCGAGATCGTAGACGCTGAGCGATTGTATCGGTGCGGCGACGATTTGCAGGACGGAGCGTAGGGAGTGGGCGGTGGCCGCCGGACACTCGAGAAAGATGCCGTCCTCGAAGTTGTAGCACGGACATGATGGATTCGCGGCGAAGCTCGGACAGACGGCCGCGGCGGCCGCTTCGTCCGCTGCCCGCACGCTGGTGATTAGGAGCAGGTTAAGGAGGAAGGCGATAGCAACAACGGCAATGGCTGCAACAACATTCCCTGCCATCATGTCACCACGTCGACGTGCATCCGGACCATTATCGTTCCTGCGTCACCTGCAACACACAAAACAAAAAAGGCTGCTTCATTACTATCGCACTTCATCAACGCAATTACTTCATTCATGAATGAGAACACACATACAGTGAGATGAGGAGCGTATAATATATATACGAAGAGCGATAAATAAAATTATCCCGACGCGTGGAAAACACGTCGAGTAGTAGAGCGCGCGCATAATATTAATTAATCCTGCATCCTGCCCCTGCCAGTTAGTAGTTGGTTGGGATGTTTTATCGCAAGAGGAAGGATAGCGTTTCCAACTCATCACCTTGGCGTGGTGGAAAAGGCAAACTTACACACATTTTTTTCGTATTCTTCTTCGTATCATTTTCTATTATTTCGCTCATCTGAACACACCGTGCGCTATCATTCACATCTATCAAAACAGTCGGCAATGATGAATTTCAGCAATTTAAAAATGGAATGTATTTTTTATTTTTTTCAGTTAGCAAATCAGATTTTGTATGTAGGTAATGTGCAAACACGCGCCACGAATCAACGTTGTAGGGAGAAACACACCGGCTCCGTAATTATCTCCCCGCTTCATCATTAGTTCAATCCTCGCAATTAATTGTTGCCATAAATTACATGTTACATCATCAATGTGAATATTTCATAGGCGGTGCAGAACCAGCAGTGGAGAAATTTTTATAATTTATTCTGAAATTCTCTTCCCGTCTTGTGTGCGCGCGCGCGCTCTGCAAAATTATTAATACGAGCCGAAAATTTTAATAACAATAAACTTGAATGTTAAACTAGTAGTACTGTTATACTAACGCGCGCTGCCTTCATCGTCGTTGCCGTTGCCGTTCAAAAGATATTTTATTTAAATATTTTGGATGGCTTCCAATGGAATTCATTTGCCGGAAAGGGTGTTGATATCTGCATTAACATAAATTCAAAATTTTTCTTCCTTTCAATTATTATTAGGATTGCGATTATTTGTGTGTAAGTTTGTCTATGCCTGTGTATATATGTGTGTTTCGGGTGGATGGCTGGCTTATTATACTTCGACAATGCCAACGATTTTTAATGTAAATTCAATTCTTTTTCTTCAATATTATTAAAATGCGATTATTTGTGTGTATTTATCTATGGTGGATGATGATTAGTTTTTCACATTGTTCTATTTGCCTATAAGTGTTTGTGTGGCGGATGATTCGTTTACTTTACTTGGATAATGTCAACGCTTTTTAATCTAGAGCAGAATGGGGCAATCCCGTACCCCTAAGAATAATTAATTAACAATGAATAAATTGCAATTAATGTATGTGAAAGACTAATTGCAATGTAAATTAATACCAGAAATAATCCGAATTAATGTAATTCAGTATCGAATAATCAACATAGGCGAAAATTCAAGAAGGAATAATGGTAAAACTGGCAGAGTAATGGCGCTCTAATAAATAAAATAGGCTGTGTTAAATATACAAAAATCAAATTTGCAATTAAACCATCATTCATTGCCTCTTCCAAATCCATGGTAAATTAAGCTGGAATCGTCATTACCCCTTTTTGTAGATTTCATTTCAAACAGCGGCATTATTTGGCGGTAATTCAAAATTTTTCTTCCTTCAATTACATATTATTAAAATTCAATTATTTGTGTGTTACTTATCGATGGTGAATGATGGCTCGCATCCTACAACCACCACCACCACCACTCGATGGACGATGGCGACGCTCTTTTTATGCTGCGTCGCTCGTAAAATGCGCTTTCGTATATATATATGATGAATTGCAAGTCGGGACCGTAAAAATTGCTCCTCCGCTCCCGCTCCCGAGCAAAGTTTCTCGCTCGCATTTATTTTCGAACGAAGGAGGATGCATGTGTATATATCTATTGGTATGCATAGATCGACATAAATCGAAACTGAAACGTTTTTATTTTCGCATTGATGAATCGCATAAAAATTTATTTGATCGGCGGATTTTTACGGCCGGTTCGTAAATTAAACCCATCCACCATCATCCGAAATATATACGAAAATTTTTCGGTTGCGTTGTTGTTGATGTTGATGTTGCAAATAAACCAATTAAATTATAATGAATATAGAATGTGGATGTGGAATAAAGAGGAGAAATGGTGGCGGATCATTAATGATGTGGAAAGCGTAGCGCCCTTTCGCAAAGTAGGAAAAACTTTAACGATTTTCGTTGTGGGTTGCGGGGTGAAGCTCTGCCGGAAGACGAAAAACTTAAGTTGCCTATCATTTGCCGCTCGCTCGCGCGCCCGCTGAACAAAAAACAACTTTCCAATAAGCTTTTTGTGTTGGGCGAAGAGATTAACCACCACCACTACCACCAGCGCAAAGTATTAATGAGCATGATCTGCCGCCAAAGTGCAGCCGGGGCAAAAAATACAGGCACACCAGCCAGCATCACCACGAATACCGCAGAAAAGCATTTCGCGGTTCACAGCACGAAATTGATTTTGTTGAAACTTAAAACGAACGGACGAATGGATGAATGAATGAATGGTGCACATTTTTATGACTATTGTTTTACCACATCGTGTCAAATAATTCAATGGAAACGCTTTCCTTTTCGTCGTCATCGTCGTCGTCGTCACCGGTTGCGGTTTCTCTTATACTAAAAGGAAGTTTCCTTATCTACTTTGGAGTTGGAGTTTGTTAAGAGAAGAAAGAAAAAACGGACGCTTTAATCAATGTTGGAAGCGCGTTGTTGCAAAATGCAATTTATTAAACAATTTATCATTAATTACTCATATAGTGGAGTGAATTTAGTAAAGTAACTCTTGAGAGTAGGAGGAGGTGGAGTGGAGAACATTTACCAAAACTAACCTAAAAGCTTAAAACTTTATTCCTAATTCAATTTTAGTTATGGACATTTATCAGCGGGCGCGTTGAGGAGTAGCAGCAGTAGAGCAGTGGCAACGTAGTCGTCGTCGACGGGAACGACAACGACAACCACGACGAAACGTAACACGGTGGAAAATCGGTTACATATTTTATAAAATATTACGAAACAACGCTTCTCTTGGCTCGTATATATAGATATATAAATATATGTGTGTGTGTGTGTTGTAAATTTAGATGGCATACAATTTGGTTATCCTTTTGTTAAAAGCATTGTTGCAAAATTTATTAAGCGAGCTGCTGGCGCGCGCGCTTTCACCTATTTTACACAATAATGAAACAATTGAATGTTGCCTCGTATAATATAGATCGTTTCGTTGCGCGCACGAGTCGCATTTGCGTTATAAAGCCATCAAGCTTTTAAGTCTATTAATTAATTGAAATCACTCGATGCTGCTAATGCTGCTGCTGCGATGTATCTATGTACCTATATAGATATAGATATTTTAGTTAGCTATATATATATATAATATAATACCTATTTATTTTATTTTTAATTTCCCATCATCCATCGTAAATCAATTGAATGAAATGAAATATAATAACAACACACAGAGAACGAGAGAGAGTGTAGTTGCGTTCGTTTGCATAATTTAAGACTTAATTATTAATTTTAAGGCAAACAAATGCCGCGCGTCCCGAGATCAATAATTAATTCATATTTTGTATAAATAGCTTAAAGTAATAGGAAAATTTCCCTTTCAAACATTGTATCGTATATACACTACAACCAAATTCAACGCAAATTGAAAAACGCTGATTTAGATTAAAACGTAATTAAATTACACCGGCATAAATTTGATTTGCTCAAAGAATATCAAATTTTCTATTGTATTAAGCGGCGCTTTTCTTCCCGTCTTCTTTTTATTCCAAGTCATTGCTGTATTTATTAATAATAAGTGTGTTAGTAATATTTTTTTACATTTATTAGAAGTGCTCATAGTTAGTCTATTTTTTGGAAGACCATTTTGAGAGATTTTCTCTTTTTACATCTTTTTTCTAAAGTAATTGATTAGTATTTTATATATTTCTTAAAATCAATTTTTATCTTAAAAAAACACACTGTTTCCACACCAACCCTGTCGCCACTGTAAGAGTGTTAATCTGTTTTTATTTCTTTATTGCCATTTATTAATAAGTGTTAATAATATATTTAAGATTTATTAAAAATTTTCAAATTTATTAGTTAACAAAGAAAGCGTACTGGTTTTACTCTTTTTAGGAGTATTTCTCTTTTTTCCTCATCCAATTATTATTTATTAATAAAATGCTAGTAATATTTTTTACATTTATTAAAAATGCATTGAATTTAAATCAACTTTTATGTTAACAAAGATGGCATACTGTGTCTACTACAACTTTATCGCTACTTTAAGAGGATTTCTCTTTCTTTCATTTTTTTTCTCAAGTAATTATAATTTATTAATAAGCGCTAGTAATATTTACTACATTTATTAAAAATGCATCGAATTTAAGTCAATTTTCATGTTAAAAAAGAAGACATACTTTTTCCTCTTTTTGCATTTTTTTCTAAAAAAAATGGTTATTTATTAATTAATAATGGTTTTTTTATATTTTCATTTTGTGGCTAACAAAGAAGCCCATGATGTAGTGTTTCTAGTCACACCCCAACCCTACTACTACTATCGCCACTTGCTAAATCATCGATTCGCCGCCGCCGTCGTGCTTGTAATCTTACCGGCTTCTTGTTTGTTTGAAAGATGCTTAATTACTAATCGCAGGGCGCACCAAGCCCATAATTAACTGCGCGCCCGGCACTACTACTGCTACACATCTTACTTATACTTAGAAACAGGACGATGGTGGCAAGAACGTTGACGTTTACGTGCGGTTTGTTTGGTCGAAAATTAACGGACCTTAAATTCGGGCAGGAAGGCAGGCGGGCGCGCGCCGACCCGAAGAAATATGTCATCGTATATAATTTTGGTTACACACACATATATACATAAATATACAGTGGGAAAGAGGAGGCAAGTAAAACAGTAGCATCATTTTTCTCCATCGCCGTGCGATGAAAATGCACAAATGCGATATATTCAATCTATCAATCTTTTTTTCATCGCTAGACGAAATCAATAAGAAGAATACATCAACAAGTAAGAGGAATGTTGTTTCTGCTTGATTGGATTTCTAGCGATTAGAAAAAAAACTGGAGTATGGAAATAGTTGGAGAATTCTCGTATTATATAGAATTCGTAGTATTGTAGTCATATCCCTCCTACACTTTCCATCCCATCGGGGGCACATGTACAAAATATTGTATTTTTCCACATATTTATACAAAAACATATATGTATATAGTATATACTGAAAATTGCTATTTTTAGGCGGTTGGAATTTATTATTATTATTAAAAGCAGCACACACGCAACCATTAAGCCACGCATAACGATTCCAATCTTTAATAATTTAAAAATAAGAAACACTAGCTTGGCAGCGCATACGGCGAAATCAAGCAACCAACCAACCAACCCCCGGTTACTATACTACTCTACTCCTTCGTACTAACCACATATATAAAACATAATATTTTCCGCTCGCCCCGCGCGCTTTGGGGCTGCCGCAGGCATACGGCATTGATTTCAGCCGCACACACAACCCAAGTAGCAGTAAGCAGCAGCAGCAGCCTACAAATTGCTGTAGTCGTCTAGTACGAGTACAAGCACCGCACATTGGCATATATACATTTTTTGCGCGGCGCACTGACTGCATGCACATAATTTCAGCAGCAACAGCAGCGCGCGTTCCCTTATCATATATACAGTTAAATGTAGGTCCTCGACGCTGATCTTTGTATGCCAACGACAATGAAATTCCATGCTGCTGGAAGTCGTTTAGGGACTCGCAAATTATAAAACAAATTTGATAAAAAAATTCAATAAAT
Source organism: Adinopsis sp. GC000173 (assembly GCA_030264715.1). Lineage (NCBI taxonomy): Eukaryota > Metazoa > Arthropoda > Insecta > Coleoptera > Staphylinidae > Adinopsis > Adinopsis sp. GC000173. Next base: position 28,405 of record JARJDW010009730.1, read on the forward strand.
CCAAAAATAGGCGAGAAAACAGATACATCTCTTAAATTTTTCTTTTTAATTCATGTATAAATTGCGTAGATTTATCCTCGGCTTACAAAAAAGGCCAATGTCCACTTCTAGCCCCTTGTCACACTTAAATGTAGGTCCTTGACGCTCGATTTTTGTATGCCAGCAACAATGAAATTCCACACTGCTGCAACTCGTTTAGCGACTTGCAAATTACAAAACAGAAATTTGATTATGAAAGCAAGCGGAGGAAAGCATAAATTTGATGGAAAAATTATTGTACATAATTTTATCATCAGTGTAGACTCTACTATGCCTCTTATCACAGTCCTCGACGACGACCTTTGTAGCGGTTGCAACAATGAAATTCCATGGCTGCAGCAACAACGCAGCAAGAGACCCCGAGAATATTAATCAAAGTTTAATTTAACACAACAATCTGTGCGGCCGGCACAGCGCGCAAGAAACCTTGTCGCCGTCTATTTCTAAGTGTTATGAAAATGTAATGACTCGACATCGCAACACCACGACGGCAAGAAGGAAAAAAGCGTTCATGCATATTCGACGACTTTACGGCCAGATACGCCAAGTCTCCGCCGCTGATTTGCATGTTTGTTTGATAAAAGCGCAATGAAATGTGGCCAGGGTGAGGGAGTAAAGTAAGTGTATTATGAAAAAAGCGATCAAAAGTGGTATGAATTATTAATATATCTCGGGTTAATAGCTCAAAAATGAACAAACATCTTGGTGTGCACGCTTGCAAACTCTGCTTTTTACATAAAAACCTTAAAAGTCGAGAAAAGTTCTTCAAGAACGAGTTTTTTTACATTTTGTTTTTGTTAGTCAATGAACAATCCAATTAATTTATAAATAGAATTAATGTAGATTTATTTTTTATCAACATTTGACTTGAAATATTTAAAATACTGCGTTTAATAACCGAATAATGAGCAAACATCTTACGAACTCTTCAACATTCTCAATAATTTACTTTTTTAATATCTTAAGCGTTGCAATGAATAAATAAAGTTAAAGTAGCATTACGATAAAAAATGTAAAATAATTTAACTATTTTTGATCTTCAAAATTCAAGCGTTTGTGTGTCGCTTAATTATAGTATATTTGACTTAAAATAAAAATAAAAATGAGCAAACATCTTACGAACTCTTCAACTTTCCTCAAGTTTTTTATACATATACTAATAAGAGTTGCAATTAATAAACAAAGTTAACGTAGCATTACGATAAAAAATTTAATTATGTTTGATTTTTAAAATTCGTAATCTTGAAAAATGTACGTTTTTCAAGCACAGTTTGTGTGCCCCGTTTAATTGTGCGGAATCCGCCGGCTTCGTCCTCTTTCCACCCTTCTTTTTCTCCATTCAGCACGTGAAATATAAAAATGGCATTTTACGTGCAACAATATTGGAATTTTAAATGCGACGCAAATACATACGCTTTGTATCCGTGCGCTCGCTGCTGCTGTACGGGGCGACAATATAACGCCAGCGAGCGCGCAAATATGCCATACGCTATGAAGATGCGACGACGACGACGAAAACGACGAAATTTTTTCTTTCTTTTGCTACACAGATTTTTTTGCGGAAAATTGAATTTTTCCACAATTCCCGCTCGTCAGGAAGAATAAAATGCAGCAGCAGCAGCACAGCCGTCGAGAGTTGGAAGAAGAAGAAGCGGTAAAGTGTGCGATAACGAAGCCATAACGCCGCGCAACATTTTCAACACAACGATTTTTTCGGAATATTTTAGCAAAATTTGCAATCGAATCATCATCAATGCGCGCAAAAAATTCATTCATCATCACAACTTTTGGCGTCGGCGTGTATTTATCATATATAATAAAAAACGTTTTTTTAACTCGCGCTTTTCGTACGATTTAGCACCTTTGGAAAAAATCGCGCATAATAACAATATAATGGATGATGGTCGTCTTTTTGCTGCTGCTGCCGCCGCCGCCTTATCACTGCCAAAAAGTTTTTAATTAATCGTCGCGTAATGAGCGTATACAGCTATACGCTGCCAAAACGCGCTAGCAATGATTTTTTTTTCATGTTATTGTACTTACTTCGAATATTTAAAAAATATTTATGTTGAAAAAAGGAATAATATTGATAAAGCGTTAACGCTGCTGCTGTTTTTATGAGCGCATAAAGCGAGTTTTAATCATTTTTTTTTGCTTTCTAGGAAAACGCACGCGGGGACAATTTCAAGGAAGTGTAATAAAAATTTTTATAATGTGTGAAAAAGCCAGGCGTGTGTTATCGAAACGCATTTTATAGATTTTTTTAGCCGGATGCATTAAGGGTGAATTAACTCGTAATAAAACAGCGTTGAGCTCAAAAATGATAAATTTTATGTTCTGTTATGTTAGTTACCTATTACATTACATATTTTTATAGAAATTGTGTATTTTATGTTGTGTTTGGTTGCCTATACTCATTATGAAACAAATAACTGCAACAACTGTATGATAATTAGCTCTTGTTTTACTAGAAATAGGGAAATTTTTAAGAAAATGTAAATAAAAATTATAATTTTATTATGTTGGTTACCTATTATAATCCTTCCTCGTAAAAATTCTATATTTTACGTTGTGTTGGATGTCGTTACTGATTAAAAAACAAAAAACTAGAACGATTGGTTCATATTTGACTCCATTTTTTTATCTAGACACGCGGAAATTTTCAAGAAAATGTAAAAAATTATACTGAGTGAATTTGACCAATTTTGTTCTGTTATGTTGATTGCCTACACTCATAAGAGAAAAAAACTAGAACAATTATATGAAAATTGATGCTTGTAGCAATTCCCTCCCAAAAATTACGAATTTTACTTTTTATCAGTACATTCCTTTTCCATAGAAATTTCATATTTTATGTTGTGTTGCTTGCACACTCATGAGACACAAAAAACTAGAACAATTGTGTATGAAAATCGGTGCTTGTGGCGATAAGCGCTTAAATATTTAGCACGAAAATGCTGCCGAGCGCGGGCGGGCGGACGAACGAAAAATCATTAAAACTTTCGCAAAACGCAAATTAGTTTTTAATAAAAAGCCACACCGCAAAATTCTCGCAATTAGATTGCAAATATATGTCAAAATACGTTCGAAATTTTCAAAGGTGAAATAAAATGCATCAAAAACATAATTTTTTTGCACATACTCTGGGGGTAACAATCGGCGATCGTTAAGCGAGTGTGTTTGCGTTTGAATTAACATCGCGGAAAAAATTTACGGCAAAAGTTTTTCTTTGTCATATTTTTTTCTGGCGTGAATGAATCGCGAATCGAACAAATTTCCAATTAATGCGTGAGGTCTTTATGAAAACACACCATTCTCGCTGCGCTTTTTTTCTCGACTTGTTAGCGAGCCGGCGATTTTTTTCACTGCGGTTGGGAATTAATAACGCTCCATTTGCGCTGAAATATCGTTTCGGTGTAACAACGCACATAGACACATAGACGGGAAAAAGCGGGAGAATGGAGAGAAGAGAGAAATGTTGCAATTTGCAATTTCGACACAATGCCAAACAATGATCATCGTGTGTTTTCATTCGATTAAAAAAATGACAATGTGATAGTTTTTATTCTAAGCAGTTTCTTAAAAAATATTAAAAGCGAATATTGAAAGTTTCAGCGAACGACAACACAACTCGCAGCAGCAGCATAAGCAAATTCGTGCCGTTGAATTTTAATTAATTAATTAATTTTTCCTCTACTTCTACTACCTGTGTGGATTTGTTGCACGTGTACGCTGTTCTATAATTTATGCGTTTTGTCGTGTGGTGGCGGTTTGGTTGTGCTTTTTTGTTTTTTTCCTCGGCGCTCGTTTGATATGCGCGCTACCGATTACCAACTAGTTGAATGTGTAGCGTTCTACTACAAGGAGGGAGGTTTGTATGACCATATAGCATTTTGCATTGTCATTTTTGATGGAAGTGCCAGGATAGATAAAAGAACAAAATGTTATACGTTTTAAAATGAATTAAATTCGTTAGTCAAACAATAAACAAATATATAAATAATGATTTTGTATTTATGATGATAATGATGAGACAAAAACTTTCTTTTCAATCGAATTTTGTTATCTTTCTTGTTTGGTATGCGCACTACAGCAGCAGATTACTAACTAGTTGAATGTACATCATTCCAGGAGGACGGTTTGTAGACGCCGGAATATAAAGAATGATATTTTGTGCGCATTAAAAGGCCTTTCAATTCGATAGATAATCAATAAACAACACATAAATAAGGATTTCGCATTTATGATGATGATACAAATACTTCAGTTTCAAGTGTATCTTTGTTTCTTTTTTGTTCGTTTAGTATGCGCACTACCACCGATTACCAACTAGTTGAATGTGTACCGTGTTCCAGAAGGGCGGTTTGTATGACCATATGGCGCATTAGAGCGCGTATGCATCATTGCATTATATTTGGTAAAGGCGCCGGGTAAAACAAAAATTGCGCATTAAATTTTCGTAAAAATAGCTTTTAAAGTGAATTAAATTCGATAATCAATCAATAAATAATACATAAATAAAAATTTTGGGGCGGTCTGTACCGCCATATGGTGTATGCATTATTGCATCATTTTTGGTAAAGGCGGCGTGATAATAAATGAAATGTGCGCATTAAATTTTCGCAAAAAAGCTTTTAAAGTGAATTAAATTCGATAGTCAATCAATAAATAGCACATAAATAAGGATTTTGTATGTATGATGATGATAACAGAAAAAACTTCCTTTTCAAGCGTAGCCCTGTCAACGACTACTAAGACGACGATAATCGCTTTGTACGTGGCAAACTGATACCTTTATCCACTCGCCCTCATTCCTCTCTCGTCTCATTACCAACGCCGCCCACCTCCACCTTCTTGTTTTTCTTCTTCTTCACCCCGATAATTAAAAGCAGCACTACTACAACATTCAACCGCGCGCGCCATTGTCTTGATTGGCACAGCAGAGAAAGAAATGCGAATAAATAAATGTGCGGTGGTGTATTGTGCGGTTGGTAAACGAGTTTCGCTCTCGCACCTTTTGTCCGTGTATCGAATGGATGAATGGTATCTAGTGTAGCCTACATCAATCCGAAAAGGCAGCGCGTACATAAACACGCAATCGTCCGGAAATCCAAACGTCCTGTTCGCAAACTTAATTAATTAATTAACATATTTGTATATGTATTCCTATATTTACGTCGTTTTTTCCATTGATTTTTTATTATCGTGCGCATTATCAACCATCACGACAGCGCATCTTTCGCTTAATGTTAACATTGTCTGTCCGTCTGCCAATAAATATGTAATTGTCCAGAAATCAAAACGTCCTATTCGCAAACTTAATTAATTAATTAACATATTTGTATATGTATTCCTAAATCTATGCAGATTTTAATTCACTTTTTTCTTCATTATCGTACCCGTAGTCAATCATTATGACAGCGCGTCTTTTATTCAACATTAAAATTGTCAGTCCGTCTACTAATAAACACGTATAATTATCCAGAAATCTAAACGTCGTATTGGCAAACTTAATAAATTAATTAATTAATTAACATACTTGTATATATAATTCCTATATCTACGCCTTTTTTTATGCACCATTTTATTTCACCCTCTCTCTATTATCGTACGCATCATCATCCATCACGACAGCTTCGTCTCTCGCTCAACATTAACATTGTCTGTCCGTCTGCCAGCCAGCCAGCCGCTCGAAAATGAACGAACGAACGAGAGTGAATGTATAATATTAAACAATATTTATACATATATATACGAGCGAAATGCTTGCTTGCTTGCCTGCGAACTTATTTATAGAAAGCAAGAGCTTTCAATCTGCATTATGACAGTTTCACCCGCGCGTTTCGCCCCCTTTCTTGATTTATTATTATTACATAAAATATTATTCGGCGCGTTGCGTTATTAATGAATGTTTTGCATTACGATATTTTCTCTGTATATATTTTTTTCTTACATTTCCAATCGATAAGTCATCGTCGTCGTCGTCATAGTATTAAGATGAAAAATCATCGGTGCATTCGTAATAACATCAACAACAACACGATGCGATTCTACATATCACATTTAATGAACTTTTGCGGAGGCGATGATGATGATGTAGTGTGTTTGCATACACTTACACATACACACATACAATTCAATTTTATTCGGCGAAAAGTCAAACAAGCAAGATTTTTCATTAGGCTAATAATTTATTACGTTGCGACGACGACGTCGACGACTAGTATTTGCGATGTGGAAAGTAATAAAATTTAGCGAGAAAAGAAAAGATGCGCGCATACAAGAAAGAAGAAACACAATTTTTAATAATATGAAAATTCTATAGTTTTGTCTGTCAATAATCGCAAAGTAAATTAAAGATAATTTCGTCATATGTCAAATGTGGATAGAGAGGAAAGAAGATGTGTTCAATTTGTCAAATTGATCATATATCAATCCATTAGTTAGGAAAACCTGTAGCTCCTTAATATTTCAGATTTTAAGTTGATCAATTCATTGTTTGCCAGTTTGGCAGGGCGATTGTTTGAAAGTATTTCAGTCCATTCTTGAATAAATCGTTAGTGAATAATCAGATCGGTTCATATATCTTTGAAATCCGCAAAATTGTCATTTCTGTAGAAGGTATTCAAATTTGATGCTGATCAGTTCATTAGCTCATTAATTAATTGTCAGAGCTATTTTTTGAAAGCGTGTCAGTCCATTCATAAGTAAATCGTGAGTTGTTTAATAAGATCATCAGTTTATAAATGTTTGAGGTAGGCAGTCCATGAAATTGTCAGTTTTGTAGAAAATATTTAAATAAGATGTTGATCAGTTCATTACTTCATTATTTCTTTGTCAGTTTGATAATTTGAGAGTATGTGCGTCCATCAGGTCACCAATCCGTGAGTCAGTTAATCCGACTGAAAATCTGTAAGATCATCAGTACATACATCTTTAAGATAGTCAGTCAACGAAATCGTCAATTCTACAGCAAATTTACTCTTCAAATCAGCAGTTGATTAGTTCACCAGTTTATCAATTCATAATTTGTCAGATCGATAATTTACGAGTATGTCAGTCCATCAGTTCATCAATTCATGAGTAAATCGTTAATTGATTAATAAGCGCATCAGGCCATAAGTAGAATAAGCTAGAATTAGTCTTCAAATTGTCAATTTGATAGATAATTAGTTCGTTAGTTTATCAGTTAGTCAGAAATCTGAAATAGTTTCTTTATAGTGTTTAAATCAGTTCATCAGTTCATTAATTGTTTTTTTTTTTGTTAGATCGATAATTTGCGTATATGTCAGTCCATCAAATCATCAATTCATAAATCTTTAAAATTGTTAGTTAATTGATTAATTCAGCAGTTCGTTAAATAATTACCCCGCTAGTACATCATCCCGTCAAAATCAAAATCAAATCTGAAAACAGTTAATACCTATTCAACATAAAGCAAAAACATTTTTAACCTAGCAAACAAATAAATTATCGACTATCGTTTATTTTTTTGAGTGACGTTCCCATTCCCCGTCGTTTATGCAAACGACCCCACGATTTTTTGCTCGCGAAAAAGTTTCCATCTCTTCTATTATGACATGACGTGCGTGAAAATAATTTCAAATTGTAGCAATTTAAAATGTTTGTAGTCGCATGACACATTCTCTCCTTTCTTTTAATACACCCAACATTAGAGGGAAACCACAATGAAGAATAAAAAACAAAAAATACAAAAAGAGGAGGAGAAAAAAGATGTTGATCAATATTTAACCAGTTAATTTACTTTATGTCTTTCAGCGAAATTTCGTAATTTTTTCCTTCCAGCGCTGTGCTGCACGCCGCGCGCTAGCATGAAAAGAAGATACGCGCGGCGAAGGCAGCGAAATTCGCATGAAAGCTCTTTCAAATGTAAATTAAGTATTGCTACAAGTTTTAATGATTATAATTATCTTTTCGAATTCATAATAAAAAAGGAAACGGAAAGTTTTTCCCTTTTTTTCATTATTATCATTTTTTATTGGACGGTGTGGTGGTGGAACGACTTTTTGGATTAGACATTCACAAGAGAAAAATTAATTAATTACATGATATTGATTTTAATTAGTAAAAAATGCAAATTTCCTTGCATATACACATACCTACAGACTCTATTTTATATACCTACATCGTACGTGAGATATGGACGACGTAAGGTTGTTTTTAATTAAAATTGCGCATCGTTGCCGATTCTAATTAAGATAAAAATGCGTGCGAGACATTATAATACAAAAAAATCTGCACACTCAAACAGATTTAAATTCGAGTAATTGAGAGAATTTTATGTAGATGCTATAGGACGCACCTTAATTAAAAAACTAACTGAGCAATATTAAATAGTTCGGAAGGAAAACTTTATAATCAAGCTAACTCATTTACCATTTTTATTAGGTGTTATATTGTAAATGCAGACCAAAAAAATTCTTTCTTTAAACTCTAAAATATTTTACGTAAACTTAATTAAAAAGCTAGCTGAGAAACATTTACACCAGGACGATGCACATAGTTCGGCAGAAAAACTGTATAATCAAGCTATTTTTTGTAACTCATTTGCAATTTTTATTATTATAATGCGAAACCAGACAAAACATTCTTTGTTTAAAAAATATTCCTGAGAATCGTCATATGTATGCTAGCTAGAAACAATTTTCTCATCAAATTTTCGACCATTTAAGAAATTTCAAACCAAACACTGTACATTTCTATGTCACTTGCGAATAGAAGATAAATCTGCATTTTGGATGCAATTTTTTTAATTGTGTCTTACAGTCTGTGAAATACGCTATAAATGTAATACTATTGTATACATAACTTTGTTTTAATTTGCTTACAATGATTTGGTCACATCAATAATGCATGCACGCCTAAAATTTCAATTAAGACCGCAACCGAGTGGTATAGTAACAAATTGATTGTTTGATTAAATCTTTTAACTTATCAATTTTTCATACGCGCGTTCTGTTTTGCTCCCCCGGAAACTACTTCGAAAAAACGCGCACACACACTACCGGTGCCCTATAATCGAATTGTGTCAATTATTAATTCGCGCGATCGGTTCGTAATGAAGGCGGCGTCGGTGGCGGCACTACTGTTTGCGTTTCGAAACGTGTGAATTTTTAATCGGCCCACCACTCGGCTTTTCCATCCCACGCGCCTCCGTCCCTCCCGCCATAACCCCATCAATTTACAATTTCATTCTCAATAAGATTATTGTCGAAATTCATTTCTATTGTCGTATTCTATAATCAAATTACGTCGGTCGCATTACGTCAATTTTGGAATTGAGACATTTGGATGATCGTTTATCGATACCAACTACGTGAGTGAGGAATTAATCAAACTTGAGCGCTTTTTTACTAATATGCAAATTGATACTCATTGTTTAAATATATATTTAATTTTAAAAATAGATATATGACAATTCGAAGCCAACTCAATATGTATGTTACTATTTTTCTGCGCAATTATTTCCTGTTACAGTTTTAATTTGGCACGAATCACATGTATGCAATTAATACGCGACTGAATTTTCTATTTTGCTTTTGCCTGATGATCTTGATGGATAAATGACAACATACATGTGATTTTTTAAATTATTTGCATAATTAGTTTAATGACATGTAGTTTTTTTGTAAAATTGATTAAATTATCGAAAAATTATTGCAAATCCATACGCTTTTTATCAAAATTGCATAATGATTAATATGCATGTATTTTTATTAAGTTGGTTGCATAATCAGTGGCATTACATGTGATTATTACAGCAAAAAAAAACAATATTATTTTTTCAATTATTTGCTGTTACGATTTTATGCAATTAATACGCGACTGAAATTTCTATTTTGACTTTTGCCGCGCAGCTAATGATCATGATGCATAAATGACACAACGATATGTGACACGTGATTTGTTGAATTGGTTGCATGATTAGCTCAATCACATATAGATTTTTTGTTGCTGCAAAATTCATTAAATCTATGGGGAAATAATTGCAAATCGAAATCATCATATGTTTTTCTATCAGTTGCATTATAATTCAGCATGTGTTTTGGTTGAATTGATTGCATAATCAACTGCATTATAACATGATTATAATAAAAAAGACAATACTATTTTTTTAAATTATTATTTGCTGTTCCTGTTTTAATTTGGCACATGAACATGAACATGGCGATATGTGATCACATGTCGATTTTTTTATAATTCATTAAATCATCGCAAAATTATTACAAATCGAAACGTTATTTATCAATAATGATGGATATGCACGTAATTTAGTATCAGTTGCATATTACATGTGATGTATAAATTATTTAATTAAATTAACGAAAAGTTAATTAAAAGCAGAAATCGATATGTTGGTTATTGATCATTTGCTGTTGTTATTTTAATTTGGCATGCAATTAATACTTGTCGGTTGTATTTTTCTGGACTTTAATGATGTGGATGATATGTGATAATATTTTCGCGCTCCTGTCGAATTGGCTACATAATCAGCAAAAGCAACATTAGAAATCGATACACATGTTTCTTGTCACATGCAATAAATCTGCAAAATTTTATTTGATTTTTTTTGCTAACGACGATGATGGATAAATAGAAGAACAATATGTGACACATATACACGTGTTCCTTTTGAATTAGCTGTATAATCAGTAGCACCACATATGATTTTTCATTTAAAACAGCGAAAAATATTTAAAATCAATAAATTCTTTTATTACATGCAATTAATACCCCAAATTTATTTCATTTTTAGATAAATATTCGAACGATTATTGAATTGACTGCATAATCAGTTGCATTCCATCTGATTTTTTCATTAAATCAGCTAAAGCAACATCGATATACACTTTTTTATCACATGCAATAAATACGCCAAATTTTATTTCGCTTTTTTTGGCTAATGATGATGATGGATAAATTTAGGAACGATATGTGACACATATACACGCGCTCCTGTTGAATTGGCTGCATAATCAGCTTCGATATGCGGCATTAAATCAGCGTCGC
>JARJDW010009743.1:0-22748 GCA_030264715.1 Adinopsis sp. GC000173
CGTAATGGGTGGTGTGGAAAACAGCAGCTACATCAGCAAATTTATCCCATTTTTAAAATGCGCACCATTCATTCGGTAGCGGAGGCTATTGCTTTTTTAGTGATGAAGCCCATTTTCAATCGTGTGGAACCGTCAACAAACAAATTGAAGAAAATGAAGTCGCAGTGATAGTGAATCGGAGCGGTATGTAAACATGTTGTAGAATTTTTTTTGCATGTCTAGATGAATTGGATTTTAGAGACATTTGGTTCCAACAAGACGGTGCAACGACACGTACTTTAAGAGCATCGATAGCTGTTTTGAAAGAACACTTCTCGGAACACCTCATCTCAATTAGGGGCCATTTGGAGTAGCCGGCCCGCTCTCCTGATTTGGCCCCTTGTGATTTTTTTCTATGGGATTTTGGGATATGGGAATGTTACTAGGCGAACATCGGAGCATAGAAGATAATCGCAAATTAACATTGGCTTGGTAAATTGTGGAAAGTTTGAAAATTTTATAATATGTTCGATAAATCGAATGTTACTAGGCGAACATCGGAGCGTAGAAGATAAGCGGAAATTGGCATTGGCTTGGTAAATTGTGCAAAGTTTGAAAATTTCATAATATGTTCGATAAAATGAATGTTACTAGGCGAACATCGGAGCGTAGAAGATAAGCGGAAATTGGCATTGGCTTGAATGAGACAAGTTGTAAAGAGGAGACTGTATTTATTTATTTATTAAAAATACATTGAACAACTTCAATACCCCCACATTGTAGTTTTTATAATTAATAATAAAAATAATTTCACACAATGTTCGATAAAACGAATGTTATTAGGCGAACATCTGATTGTAGAAGGTAAGAATAAATGATTCTACCCATCATCTAAAATAACAATAAAATATAGTAAACCAATGTACACAAATAATTAAAAGTTCAGTTATCCTGCAATTCAATAAAAATTAATCGACCAGTTAACAATAAATCGCCACATAACAATTAAACAAATACATAATACATTTGCTTAATGCACGTACATGTCAAATCCATTTGTTTTTCTTTGCTATTCTGATTGTAATAATTGTCTACATAGACGCCTTGCTATAGGTTTAAGACAAGGTGGCGGTCGTCCGATAATTGCCGGAGCGTGGACTCACTTTGCCCTAACGATTCCAGTAATGGACCCCATGGTTTGCAAAAGACACACCAGCCATTACTGGTACCGTTACCCTTACACACCAAAAAACAACTTACATATATTACAAGGTGGTGCTCCTGACAGGGGTCACTTGATCTACTTGCTCGCCTTGTTGGTTTCGCCGACTGACATCTCCGTAGCTGTAACAATAACTATTTTACAGACGTAGAAGGACGTCTCGGGTGTTTCCTTCGTCAACACATCGAATCATTCTTCAGAGTTGGCTGATGCAAATGGTGTTCGCAGAATTACCTATAGAAATATTTACGATTATAGTCACAAGTTCATAAGTTATGAACTAAAATTATACTGCCTTCTGCGGTCTGATATTCGCCTAGTACATAACGAAATTTTTATATTAACTTGATGTAAGTACTTTGCAAAGTTTGAAAATTTCATAACATGTTCGATAAAACGAATGTTAATCGGCGAACATCTGAGCGCAGAAGGTAAGCAAATTGGCATAGGATTGGTATCCCATCCCAGTGAATTCCTCTAAATTACCTGTCCGAAAAACTATAGTTTTACTTTAAATCGTTGCTTCCGCTGCGTTCTGCCACTCGGTGTTTTGTTTCTAGATGACTCCTTGCGGTTTTTGCCGATTGAGATGCTGACTGTAGCAATAACCATTTTATCGATGTAGTACGTCCCAAATGTTTCTTTCCAGTTGACTGATACAAATAGCATTCGTAAATCCTTATAGCGGTAATTTATTTCTTTTCCTTTAAAGTACGAAGAGCATTAATTATGATATTAACAGAACAAACAATCGAGTAAAGCTTACTTGCATTGGATGAGCACCTCAAACTGAGTAGTTCATCGTCAGCTGCACATAAATGCAAATATTTAATGAGATGATCTATCATTTTACGAGCAATCGATAACCTAAACCCCTAGTAGGGCCCTGTTTGGTATTACTCTGATTAATGAATATTGTTCTTCTTTTAGAATATAAATATAACGTACCAAAAATTATATTTACCGTCGACATATTATCAATTACCGGCTTCCATTTCAGGGATAATTTAAAACGGCCCTTTCTTCTAAAACAAAGTCTGTTAATATAACAATTTGCAAAATACAAAATTGATGATAAATGTTTGGAGCGCAATATGTCCAAGATTAGTATAATTTACGATATCAATTCTTACTACATAGTTAAATGAAGCAAATGAAAAAAAGAATGAAGCAATAACGCAAATTTTGAGAACAAAAATTAAATACAATCAATCTATGGAATAGAATTATTCACATATATGTTTAAGTAAGTAGAATAATTAAAATAAAAGCATAATAATTAATGTCGTAGTGATGACATTCTAACCAAACGAAAATTGTGTAAACAAATAGACATTCGCCTTGCAACCATTATATTATACAATAGAAATGCCAATCAAATAATTTCACTGTCAAAAAGTTTCGAATTCTCAGGATCATCATTTGCAAAATTTTCGTTATCAAAAAATCACAAAAAAATTGTTAAAAATAAAATGAGTAACAGTAAGTTTTCAACTGGTGTATCTTATGGCGTGCTAGCTGGCACCGCATTTTTTTGCGCTTCCCGCTATCGCTCCGTGAATAACTGTTACCAATTGCCCATAATATCTTTTCAATTGATGATAACACACTGTTGCTTCGGAATCTTCAAATACGGTAATGTACAATTTTAATCTAAAACTATAATGTTTTTTAAGCGATTTAAGTAACAAAGTTACAAAATTATGCTTTATGAGCTAACGTGCGTTTCAATAACTATTAAAAAAAAATGTTTGTACTTTGTTACCTAAATTAGTTATTAAAAACTATAAGAAAGTAAAATAATGATATTTTAAGGTTTTGACAATGATGGAATGGAATATCCTTTCCAACTCTCCCACCTACTTTTAACTATTTTTTCGTTCCCTCTTATCGTTTCGCAATTGTGGATTAATTACGACTATGCCGTTGAATTTGCCAGCATTCATGTTGGCTTACCGTTGGTTCCGTTAGCAATGTACTTACAAGATAGACCTAGACCAGAGATGCATGACCTTCTGCTAACATTAAATATTGCTTCATGTTTGTGGATTACAATGGAGAATGAGAACTGGTATGGTGTAGCATGTGCCCTTATTTTTGCGTATACACGTGGATTATTTACTACTGATACAGCTGCACTCCCTAAAGAAGATGCAGAAAATTTTTGTTATAGCGTAATGTCGTTGTTAGCTTTACATGCATTGGGTTATCAGAAACCTTCTTTACAATAATAAAATGCTCAAGTACTTTCATTATTAGACTTTTATTGCTCCCAGCGCAAAAAATGATGCGATTATACAATTAGCCCAAAGATAGTTGTGAGTGTCCAGTCGGGTCACATTACCATGATTCGTTGTAATCACACCTTCCGTGGCAGCAAATATTAACGCAGTTAAAGCTCCAAACCAATTTTCTTTAATAATGCTCACGTAGCAACACGAGATCACATTTAACGCTAACAATCCGTCCACCAATGGCTTATCGTAACAATCTGATAGATACATGGCGAAAGGAATAATCGATGCGGCGGGATGCATGAAGGCATATTCATGAGGGTAATGAGTACGCAACCAAAGTGCACCCGTAATGCAAGGAAATGGAAAGAGCATCTTCAACGCGCATACAATATCATATATTGCATTCAAATCTCCACCACTGTCGTCCGTTTCTACAATCAGAGTATTATTTGATGCACTAATTGATACGATGTATAGTTACCATATTTTATAACACCGAGTATACCGCTAACTGCAGTAATGCCGTACGCAATTAACGGCAACTGCAAATTTCCATTAACCGCCTTCTTAATTCCGTAAATTGAAACGCCCGCGAGTACTGCGTTTGAAATAGCTAAACGTTGATTAATCATCGTGACGAAACTTTGTATAAATTATTATTCTCAAAAATATATATTTCAAAAAAAGAAATTTGTAACTATGAATATGTAATATGATAATTTAGTAACTATCAGTGAGTATATTTTTAATTACTTAAACATATACTCACTGATATTACCATAAATAGTAAACTTTTTAATTTTACATTAATATGTTTTTCGTTCGTTCGTTTTTTAAAAAAAAGTGATCAAAATTATTTTAGAACATTAATCAGAAATATCGCGCTGTCATAATGAGAATTACGAGAAATCAACAAATTAACGTCATGTCATATTCATATCGCATCAAAACAAATGTGAATGTGATTTGTTAAATATTTTAAATTTAGAGCAAAAATATTATCAATTACTATTTTCTCTAGAGTTGGACATAAGTAGACAATAATTTATTGCTTATCTCTAAGGTCTTTGCTTACAAAATGTATATTTTGCCTGAAGGTTGATGGAGTATAGTTGCACAATATTACTTAAGTAATGTCATATAAAGAGCAAGATTTTTTTTAAATTTATTGGCGCAAGATAAGAACACAAAACCTGATTATTACTTTACCACAACATTTGTGGAATTTGCATCATAAATCAATTATGCAACGAATTTATTGAAAATTCTTCTTACGCACAAAATTTTTAATTTCAAAAAGGCATATCGTTGGAGAGATGCGGATTTCCGAACATGAAAATTTGTTAAATTTTTCATCTTGTAACAAAAAAGTACTTGGAACCTATATCTGATTTTCCTTCATATATGCAACGCAATCTTTAATAACCGGTCTAAACGTTATAGTCTCTTTATAGTAAAGGCAAATACAAAAACTTGTTCACATTAAAATATTGATAGAATTTAAGACATTTATTCATAAAACGAATTAAACGTAAATATATTCGAATTTAGTTGGTATTAAAATTGGTATCATTTTTAACAACTTAAAAAATATTCCCTTCCCATTTTGCACAGCTTTGAAAAATATATAAAAATTCAACAACCTTATTCCGGATTGGGAGTTTTCCGCAAGTATGCCTTACCGGATGGCATATCAAGTGTGGTAACTTGTGGGAACAAGGTTGCAACATGTTCGGCTGGTACACTTGGCTGTACCATCACAAAACTTCCAGGCTAAAATACAATACAGCACATTATTGCACTTGCAATAATAAAATTGTAATAAATTTATACCTCCCAATTGGCTGGAGTTGCAACCTGAAATTTATCGGTTAACTGCATCGAATCAACAACACGTAAAATCTCGCTGAAACAATACGCAATAATTAGTAAAATTTTAGTTATAGCAATGGTAGTTTTGCTACACGAAGTTTCGGCCAGTTGTTGCAGGATATAAAAGCGACAATCTAAACTTCTTCTTAGGATCAATTACGAAAACAGCACGTGCTGTTAGAGCTAAACCTTTCTTATCCTTTTCATCTGTATCGAGCATGTTCAATTTGACCGCTAACTCTCTATCTTCATCGGCGATTATTGGATACTTCAATGGTCCGGTTTGTCCTCCATAAAATAGAATATCTTTGGACCATCCATTATGGTGTTCAATTGAATCAACGGACAAGGCAATAATTTTAACATTGCGTTTTTTGAATTCCGGCTGTAATGTGTTTAAAGTGGCTAATTCCGTTGTGCAAACCGGCGTGTAATCGGCAGGATGTGAGAATAAAATTCCCCAACTAGAAAATGCAATAGGTTATGACAATGATATAAAGGATATAATAAATAATAATTTCTTACGAATTTCCCAGCCATTGATGGAAATCAATCTCACCTTCAGTGGTGTTCGCTTTAAAATTTGGAAATTCCTGTCCTAGCAGCAACATGTTGTTTCCCACACAAACCTGCTTAGAAACAACATAATGCAAATTGATTAATAAGACTACAATGTTATTTAACTTAAACATTTTGGTGATGTTTTGGAAATGAATAATATCATTTTGAATAAAATCAATTTATATGCAGAATAGTTATAGTTATCTTTTTCCTATATAAATTATGATAAGTAATATTTCAAAACATAATGATTCTAGAATGTCAAATTAACGACCTATTTATCTCAACGTAAATAATGAATATTTTTTATTACCTTTGGTTTTCTAACACTTTTTCTTGCACATCTATCACTTCGTAGAATTTGTGTAGCACGTGAAATGCGTGAAACAATTACAACAGCTGATTATTTCAAATATGTTATAGCGCCACCTATAACCTGCAAAAGCATTTTCTGTAATCTTAAATAATTTTAGTATAAGATAAATATAAATCGTATTTGTAAATAAAACATGTGTATATATTGATTATGGGAAATAAATTTAACAAATTAAAAAAAATTTTGATTAATTTTAAATATTTTAGGTTTTACTTATGCAACCAATATTGCTTGGTAATTACTTCAACCATTTCGTAGGTGGCGCTTTGGACCGATAATGCGATAATGCACGATAATGCGATAAAACCATAGAGTAAGAAACTAGTTTCTTACTCTATGATAAAACACAAGTAAACAAAATACATGTTCATTTAAAAATGTTATCGAGTTTGAAAAATAATTATAGTTTAATCAGAATAATCAATCAAGTTAGCCAAGTAAACAAAAATTATTATCTGCAGTTTTTGCGTATAAGCAGCATTAAATAAGTAGTCTATTGAAACATCTAGGTAATTTTAGGTAATTCAATCATATTTTTACTAAATCTTACTTAATATTAATGCTAAAATTGTTAAATTTTTAATAATAACCATGGAAAATTTTAATCACCTTCGTGTTGTAGTTACTTGGTGAATCATATTGATAAATGTAACATGATATAAAATCAGTTGTAAGTTTGACAAAAAGCAATTTTATTAAAAATTAAATTACAGTAACTTGGTTAATGTAATTTCATTTATAATAAAAGTGCTTTATGCAAATTCAACAATTAATTATCACAATTTACTTTAATTATTGTGGTATCGCCGAGGCGATAGAGAAATATTTACTAAGAAGCGCATTTTATTGCAGGATTAGAAATCTCCATATTTAAAATGATCCACGGAATAGTCTTTCCTTTAGAATATAATTTTATCAATGGATTATCGAGTGATTTCCAGACAAAAACTAATTTAAATCGACAATTTCCCTGTCCCATTACACATGCGTTACATTGAATTTTGTTCATCTTCTGAATTAGAAAACTCTTAAAAAGAATTATCAAGTCACCATTTGCAACACATTCCTCGAATTAAAAAAATAAATTAGATCATATGAATATAGATATAAAAAGGTAATTAGGCTAATCTAAAGCATTCAAACCTCAAATTGCGAGCATAATTTGTGTCCACTTATATGCTAAAGCGACTTTTCTTATAACCAATTTGCCTGACAACCGAAAAATATCCGAATATATTATGTATAAATTATAGCGATTAACACAAAACACTATTTTATATTACTCTTATTCCATTTTAATATAAAGTAATGAAATTAATAAATTATTGTCTAACAAGGAACTTATCCAATCACACTTGATTTTGCCTACTTTGAAGGATTTCGTAAAAATATGACATTACATTATCATTAAATATATTCATCGTTTGCATTGCTATAGTCTTATTTGGGTGATGTTTTTCCACAAAAAATTGCACATTGTTCCATATGTCAAACATCTGCCTTATTTCATTTGTGGTAGGATACTCTTCCGATTCCGGTTGCGATATCGTCTCTGTCATCGGTTCCGACTTAAATTCTATTTCCGGTATCAGTTCCGATTTCGATATTGTCTCCGGAATTGACTCTGAGACGGGCATCACTTCCGGCGTTGGATCCGCCATCGGCATTTGCATCTCCACCTCTACTTTCCCTAACAATTCTTGTTCTTCCTCCTCTTCGACTTCGGACTTGATCTCCTGCTGTTCATAATACATTTCCATCAATTCATCAGTGGTCAGTTCGTGATGGTATTCCGCTACCAATTCTTCAATATCGTCTTCATTCACCTCCAGTCCCATGATCTTCCCCAAACTTACAATTTCATCAGAAATTAGCGGTTCATGTTCGTGAATCAATCGGTTAACGCAAGCAGGCCATAGATTTTTCCATGCAGAATTAAGAGTACTTCTTGACACCGTATTCCAAGCTTTATCGATAATGTCAAGACAGTTCACGATCTGGAAATGGTTTTTCCAAAACTCTCGAAGGCTTAAATCCGTCCCGTCAGTCACTTCAAAACATCGCTGAAATAGTATTTTAGTGTATAGTTTTTTAAAGGTAGAAATGATCTGCTGATCCATAGGCTGGAGTAATGGTGTGATGTTGGCAGGAAAGAACTTGACTTTAATGAAGCGAAATTCTTCAAGTAAATCGCTTTCAAGATCCGGTGAATGAGGAGCGGCTTTATCCATCACTAACAACGTTTTTAGTGGAAATTTATTTTCTAAAAGGTAGCTCTTTACTGTAGGTCCAAAAACCTCATTCATCCATTCAACGAACAACGCATGAGTGACGGACGCCTTGTTGTTGGCCCTCCACATAACGCTCAATTGACTCTTCTCCACTTTGCATCGCTTGAAGGCACGTGGATTCTCGGTGTGATATACAAGCAGCGGTTTGATTTTTAAATCACCGCTTGCGTTCGCACAAAACAGGAGACTGAGACGCTCTTGCATGCTCGGTTCGTAATTTGGCATTGCATTTTCTTCTGTTGTAATGTACGTTCTCTTTGGCATCTTTTTCCAATACAACTCAGTCTCATCGCAGTTGAATACTTGTTGCGGTAGATAAGATTCGGAAGTCATTAGATTGTTGAACTCTATAACGAAGCCCTCTGCTACTTTCGCGTCCGAATTTTCACCATCTTCTTGCTTAATAACACAGTGTATACCACTTCGCCTTTTAAATCGATCAAACCAACCTCTGCTCGCTTTGAAGTCCGTTTTATGTTCTGTTGATGTACTTGGCAAATTACTCACAATGTCAGTGTACAACGACTTTGCCGTTTCACAAATCAACTTTTCAGTTACTGTATCACCTGCCAATTGTTTGCAATTTATCCATACCAGAAGTAGTTTTTCTATATCGTCTAGAACAGGTGGTCTTTGCTTTGAGATTCGCGATACTCCTTTTGCTGACTGTAACTTTCTTATTATTTCTTTCTTTTTTAATATTGTGCATATCGTCGATGTAGCTTTCTTGTAAAATCTTGCAATGTCGGTTATTCGCATACCACGTTCATGTTTCTCGATGATTTCCTTCTTCAGTTCCACTGTGATCATCTCCTTCCTCAACCGATCCTTTTTCTCAACCTTTTTCTCCTTCGGTATTTTCTCTTTAGTATTAGGTGTCATTATTGCAGTCTAGTTATTACACAGTCACAACAATTATAACACTTTAGGTTAATACGTTGGCATGGATGTCGTATGTGTAAAACTACGTTCATTGAAAGCGAACATTTCACTGAAGGCTGAGAGATCACATGATGATTGTTTTGTATAGCGGCAAGATTAGCTGTGTATCAATACCTGCAAAACATCGCTCATATCGAGTTACTCCTAATTTGAGATGTATACATTTGCACAAAATAGAATGATATTCTATAATATTCAATAAAAAAACTTGCTTAGCAGCTGCCGATTATTCTCAATGATTTGTTAAGTGTTTTCTTAGCTGAAAGTTTATGAGTGTTCCACTCGTTATGCATATTGTGCATAGTTTGCTACGATAATGGAGCGATTTTTTGAAGATTTCTTGTAGCTATATCATGGATGTTGAACTGCTCGATGTTGCTAAAAATGATTAATTGTAATTAATGAAATGTACTTCCTGGTTTTGTTGTATATATACCGATTAGCTTCTATCGCAGTTTTCATTAAATTTGCAGCAATTACACACTTAATTAAGTTAATGCATACAAAATGAACGTATCGACTCCGATGTATATTGTATTTCCCATTCGTTTTGTTTAATATAGCCACAGATAGTGATATAATAAGGTTTGTGTTTCAGTTTTTGATTTTCGCTATAAGCTACGTTAGCAAAATGACAACATTATCCGTGACGACATTGTTGTAAATCGAAATCTGTAAGTAATCATATTATAATTCTCCTATTCCACCCCAGATGGCCTTTTTGCTTATTTGGTTGCCTATCATACATACATACAATTGTCTTTATTTTTGAATATTTGAACATTGATTTAATGTAAACTTTAAAAAATTTGTCGTGTGTAGCGGAAAAATAAATGATCACTTTGAAAAATAACGTACTGTGCTCTGAAGAAATAATCTTTTAAACATATTTTTATGTGCGTTGTGAATTTTATTATTATTAACAATATTTAAGTACTACATTGCAAATTTCAAAGATTAGTTACAATATTTACGTATAATCAATTTAATAAATAACAGTTAATTTAATCAAATGCACACACACTTTATTCTACTCCAATTAATAATAGTTGAAGCCTAGAACAATTATTTGACAAATGGTAAATAATTTTCATTGCTGTCTTCATTTAATTTGCTCTTGTACACTACACAAGACGTACGTATTAGTAAAAAATAAATAACCTCCACTGCGCTTATAAAGCTAAATCCTAGAAATAATCCTAGCAAACCTCCAGTGTTAGCTGAAACATAACAGTTATTACAACATACCGCAATTTATTAAAAAATATAAATGAAGCTAATAAGCTGGCGTTTTTGTTTTGATAGGTAAAACTAAGTAATTTTGTTGTAAACCATTTTCTATTAGAAGTAGATTTGGATAGATCTACTACATCAATAATAACAAATATAATTAGTGCAAATTTTGTTAATTAACGGCCTAAGTCGTCATCAGAATAAGTTGTTTTAATAAATTGTATAGAATTTGCTACGGATAAATGTACTACTGTGTTGCAAAAGTAAGACCAATCTTTAATTTAAATAGCGCAGGCAAATCTTAATGACTTACTGACGACCCTTAGATATAATAGATTCTATTTCGTGTTTCTATCCCTCTTATTATTGCTACATAGTTTCTTAAATTAATGCCAAGCCTATGCACAAACCAAATTTTATAATTATTTCGAATGCGTATAGCATAAAATGAGGAATTTTTATAGATTTTTAGTGTGTCAATATTGATAAAAGACTTGCAGTAAACCAACAAACTGGCAACAATAATGAAAACATTTAGGTATACATCGGAGGATGATGGTAATGTGCTTTTTAAATTTATTTAATGGCCATACTTTCGCAGAGTGCGCGTACTGTGATTTTTACAACGACAAAGGAGCTATTTATGACAAGTCAAGGTAATGTTCTATTGTGCAACAATTTTGCATTCCTCTTGCAGTGAACAATATAAATAATCAATTCAGAAACAAACAAACAGAGGAAAATGTCTAACTATTATTTACTCTATTGTAATTATTATTTTTATTTCATAAATTATGTAGTTTTGAACGTTCTTCATCCTCCATGTAGTATTAAAAATATTAAGTGCAGCGAGATCCCTTACCTAGAAGTGCATTTAGCTTGAAAAAGGCGTTATTACAATAGTAAACTAAAAAAGAAGGCAACAGCAGAAAAGAAAATGACTGTTATGAGTTATTTTTGGGCTCCTATATCTCCTAGCATTGGTAGAAGACATAGCTATTTAATAATCTTTCATAAATAGTGCTCGAAATAATTAAAAATGTGGGAAAATGTGTAAAATTTAACATGTTAACATGTAGAAGTAGATATAATATAGATTTTTTATGTATTTCTGCCGATTTTCTAATGATTAACTTCTTTTACAGATCACTTTTTTTCCCTAACAATATTGTATGAAAATTGGCCAAAATATTTATGCATAGGCAGTGATGAAAAAAGTATAAGTTTAAATTTGCTGCTTAATGGTGCAGCTATCGGAAAGTAATTACTTAAGTTATATTTCTGGTATTATTTATCTCTTTGCGAGGCCCAGGGCGATTGCGCTGCTCGCAAGCCTTAAGGTCGGTGCTGAATAAGTTATAAGCAATTGTTAAAAAGATCATGAGGATGGAGTTTGTCAAATAAAAATAAATTTATAATGAATAGAGTAAATAGTTATAGAAATAATAAATTACGCTGCATAATATTGGCGAAACAAAATAACAGACGAATAAATGTAAACTTACACAAAAATTCCGAAAATCCATACAACTCACTCTTCGTCTGCTTGCTGAATTTGTCGCGATTGAAAAAGAAGTGCATAATAGCCATATTTTCACTAAAATATAATACAAAATCATTAAGTAAAGTACTCCGTGATGGTGGTTTTTACGAAAAATATTGATGTGAAGTGTTCTGCCGATACTCCGCATCGATGGTCATGTTATACTTTGCGTTGATTTTTCCACGCGACGCTGTTTTCTTCTGGTAGGACAGCTCGAAGCAGCCCGGCAGACAATTGCACGCATGACGTTCGGGCGTGAATCGTTCAATCACATCTGCAACAACATCATTAAAAAGTGCGCTAACGCCAATTTTTAAATTAGCTTACATCGCGCATCGTGGCTGCATATTTCCTTTTTCTTATCGCAAATTTTCGTATCTAGATTTTCTATTTAACATAAAAGGTAAATGAGAAAAAAATGAGATTAAAGGCACGCAATTTGCGTTTGAGTGATAGCGGTATGAGCAATCAATATCGCGTTGGTGATCAGCATGCATTCGCATACATTTTTTTCTTTTTTGATCGAACTTACTTGGAAGGTAATAGGGCACACACCCACATACTTTCAGCGTGTAATTAGCCTGGCATTCCAATTGACAGTTGCGCTGCGAGTACGTTCTGCAAGCAAAAAAATGAAAACGGCAACGTTGATTTGCGTGTGTAATGTGAAATTATTTAATGGATGGGACCTGTAGTACTTCAAGTAGCGTTCGTGCGCGAAGAAGCATTGCCGTTTTAGGATATCGATTGATTTCAGGCCCATCGTCGCCTCCTGTATTTTCGGCTCCAGCACGATGCGAGACTCGTCGCCGGGCGATACGAGAAAGCCCACATCGGCCACCTTTGGTGATTCGATCGGGTTCGACACCAACACCTTCGACAATAAATTGATAATTGAATCTTCGAATATGATCAGATTACATAGTCGCACATAACAGAAGCTTATTTACAATGATATTATTTATGTTGTTATGTTAAATTAATTCTCTTAGTATTGTGTGTATTTAGCAATATTTTAAGAAATTTCACTCGAAATAGGACTTAAACTTACTCACATAGAAGATGTGTTAATTTTGACGCAAGATTACAATAAATTGGAAAAAGATATTTACAGTTGTCAATTTTATTAAATGTTTGTTTTAGAGCCTAGTAATCCAGGTTTAAAGTGGAAATTCCAAATATTGCTTTTTTGCAAAATTTAAGACCTAATTTGAAGATGTAAGTACTCGTAAAAAGATGAGCGTCTGAGAAATCATGCAAAAATTATTTCCTGTTTGAATTATGTAACTATCTTTTAACATTTGGCTGTAATCTTACATAGAAATTAATATTGCTTTTTATTGGAATACAAATGCAGTCAATTTCTCGTGAAATCACTTTAAGATTGTAACATCTTTGAAAGAACGGCAAAGATATTCTGCCAAAAAGATGCAAAGGAATTGTAAATATAGTTGATTAAGAACATGCTTTATTGAATTAATATTTGAAAATCAGATGAATTAAAAAAAATTATTACACTTATGGGTTAACTATAACCTAATTCTACTCATTAATAACTACTCCTGAATTCTAATTGTGCTAATAGCTATTATATTTAGAATTAGGAGTAGAATCACCTTTAAAATTTTGAATTTGACTTGGCAATTTTTTAAAAAACTAATGCGTGAGTTATTCATAGAGGTGTCGATTACCTTAAACCCAGTGCTACTAGTCGTCGTACAGTAGTACTCCTCCAGATCGGCGTCCAGCACGACGGTGAGCCCAAGCGCAACGCCTGCTCCAAAGCTGCGCCACGGAAAGGCATTGTAGGGCGCATCAGGTGGATAACCCGACTCCGGATTCCAATCGACCATGTTGTCCGGATAGGTTTCGCCCAGATCGTCGCCGCTAGCATAGCCGGAACATAAAAATGATCGCATTAGACGCACCCTTCCGACACCTTTGAACCGCACATACATACATATTATCCCGAAGGGAATAGTTTGCCGGCAACCTGTTGAACGAACAACAGTACCCCTCGTCGGTGAGGATTGTGTTTATTATCAAATCGCAATTGATGACACGATTTTCCCATTTACACACTTTGAACATGCTCGAACATTTCTGGCTGATCTGTGTAACAACAACAACATAACATTGGTTAATTGGCTGTTGTTGTATCATCGCATTGCGTTGTCATACAGATATGATAAATTTGCGCACGGTATTCCAATCGCCGGTCTCTTTCATATTCGTGTAGTTGCTGAATGAATCTGTCGAGTTGAAATTACACATGTCGTCCAACAATCGCTTGTCCACCTCCGACCTAACAACATTAAATGTTAATTTGAACCAGTAATTTGTTGAAGGAATCTTCACCCGAAATTGTTAATACGCTCAGCGCTGACCTTTGTAGCAATGTTCACATTGCAAATGGTTATGGCCGGAAATGGGATCTGATCCAGGTTGATTAGCGTTGGATTAAAACTAACTATCACCGGATTTTCTTGAAACTTCTCGTAGATGTTGGTGATGAAGTATACCGAGAAGGCGGTTGCTGCGACAAATGCGAACAGCCAGAAAAATCTACAAATTCATCGTGATTGCAATTCAATTTCATCTCAGTAGTTTAATTTTGAAAATTGGACAATCCCTTTATATTTTGGAAAGATTTATCTAAATAAATATTATGAACATGCAAGTTCTATATTAGTGTTTAGAAAGATTACCATGATCATTTTGAATTTAGTGTTAGAGGTGGCCACTCTTATCTATCAATGCTGAAGTTACTTTTTTAGTTTATTCTCCCTTTTATTGACTAAATATTGATTTTTCTTATAAAGTGATATAACTAAAGTTCATCATTAGTGGTCATACTTTTTCATCATTTTCTATCTCATTTTTAAGCAACTTCACGAATCTTTGATCAAAGATGTTTAAACTAAAACCTTTTTAATTATTTTGCATTAAAATTGCAACAAAAGCGCTTTAAACAATGCAAGAATTGTAGTAATATGACAATTCGCAGTATTCTTGTTGGACATTTTGGCAATTTTTATAAGTTTCGTCAATTTTTTTGCGCAAACTCTTTATGAACAATAAGGATCCGTGAAATTGCAGTAAAATAATGTGCAAAATAAGAAGAATAAATATAAATATTTTCTTTTATCGCCAATGTCGGTATGTAGTACCATATAAGTACCTCCCAAGATCTAATTCAAACCTACCTTCAGAAATCTCATAGAAATTCATTAGATCTTAGCGAATTCTTGCTAGAACAATAGGGCATTATATTAATAAGTTACCTTTCTGTTTTAGAAAATGTCTTATCCCCAAGGTATTGCAAACCATGCAAGGACGATCGACTGCAAAAGTTGAAAAATACTTCGCGTAAATCCTTGCACGTTGACGACTTTTTACATTTCTTTGACTTGCTCGGTAGTGCTTTAACAAAATTCAATCTACAAACAAATTTATTTAATCAATTGCTAATAAATGTTAACCTCTTATCCTGATAAAATTTATCCAGATCGCCGATTTTGTAAATCGGCGTATGGAATTCGCTCCATGCGTGCAGATTACGACGTGGCCGTAATTTCAGCTTGTAGCCATCGTTCGCGGCTCGATGCTGCTCTGCATTCGCCCTCATCGTCGTCGCATTCGATTTTTTTCGGGACATAAAACAACGGTTGAATAGCGCAGCGTCGTCGTCGTCGTCGTCGTACGCGTCCGCTGAAAAGTAAAAGCAAACTATATGCTGCCGCTTGGCCTATAATACGTGAAATGGTTTATATGCACATTGCGTGCTTTGCGCTTCACTTCTAATCTAGAATCATCTATCATTTCGGCGATCAGCGTTTTGTATTTTTTAACTGTTACGTGTCGTGCCATCAATATATACACTGTGATCCAATGAAAGCTTGTAGTAATGCATGTTTAAAGTTGCGTTCGATCTAAAAAAGAAATATCGTATTCCTCTCTTACTTGAATTCTAATTTGTTACACAGGTATTCTTACCAAATACAGATTTTTAAATTTTTTTCTCAAAATTTGTATGACAGATCTTGACATTGCTTTAAATTCGATAACTTACAGTGGTACCTCGGTTAATGAATTTAATTTGTTTCAGAATTACCTTCGTTAACGGAATTTAAGAATATAAACATCCTCTAATACATTTATATCGACATATCAAGCATAAATACTCATTATAAGCAGACCAAAAAAGTTCGCTAAACGAATCTAGAATTGTTAACAAAGTTAAAAAAGAGTTTAATACGTTCATTCGTTAACCGAAAACTTCGTTACTAGGGCGTTCGTTTAACGAAATATCATTCTATGAATCACACAAACAATACTTAATTACAAATAAATTATTAATTTTTTTGTAAAAATATGCCAATTTATATCTGTAGTCTTAAAAAAGTGTTTCAAATATTTTCACCGCTTTTATTTCATTATCTTGATTTAGTATGCTATTGATTGTCATGTTGATATTAATAAATGAGTAAAAATTGTTATAACAATAGATAAAGCGTTTCGTTTGGATTTTTAATGCAATGTAAATATAGATGGTATAGATTTCAACATAATCAATTCGCTGTTGTTTTCCTTTCTAGAAATTTTGTAAAATTAGCTCATTATGTTTGATGAGTCTACAACTTTGTTTGCACATTGCATAATAAAAACGAGGCTAAAATCAGATTGATTACATTACATATAAAAGCCAATAAGAAAACAAATTGATTTAGTTACCATAAATAAACAATTTAGGCTATATTTTAGTAAAATAAAAAAATCATACTGCAATAGTTACGAAAAAAGGAAATCTTTTTAAAAATACCAAGGTTTATTATGAGTATATCAAGAGTATTTGAACTAGGATTGTTAACTATAGGTGCAAAAATTATTAACTTCATATGTTAAAATAAATAATTTTATGACTATGTTGATATGAGTTGGAAATATTTACATAAACTTCATGGCAACGCTATATAAAACTTTAAAATTGTTGAAGAATGGTATCAATTGCAAGAATTACATTATTTGTGTTTAAGAGTTTGATAGGTTTAAATAACAATTTATCAAAAATGCAATCTATTTTCAAAAACTGCTAGCATAATTGAATTATTTTTTTAATTTACTCAATTACAACAAAAAATAGCCAAAGTATGGTATTTGAATTGGAATTCGAAATGTTTAATTGCAAATTAAATGAGAACGTGGTCCCCATAAAAAATGCTACTACCATTAATATTAATACTTCATAGTATTAGTTAGTAGTTTGTCTATTTCGATATTTCTATCGTCAACATATTTGAATTAGGTGTACTTCCTAGGTACTGACTCATCCAGTTGCATAGGATACGATAAATTGATGAGTTTATAATATTTAAACAAAAACACGAGTTAACTTTAAAAATATTGTTAGTACTATTGGATTATGTGTAGTCGAAATTGCTCTTAGAAGATGGAACCTATGGAGATTCTCAGTCAGTAACACAAAGAAATTTGTTATTTTGTATTAATGGTATCAAAGTATTTAATTAGAAATTCCATGAAATGAAAATTTTCTTATTGCGTATTAAATCCTCAAATTATGCTTACCCCTAGAACATGGGACCTAGAGATCTTCAGTCAGTTACGTACAGAACATAAGTAAGTATATAAGTAATAAGCAAGTATTTGGTGATTTTAATAAATTTAAATTTAAATTACATTATATAAATATTTTTATTAAAAAAAAAGTTAATAAAATAAGCAAATCGATTAATGTGTGGTTTCACCGTGTATATAAAGGTTGGTGTTTAGATTAATAACGTGTGTTCGTGCTATTTTAAGGGTCACAATGTCACACAATCGCCTATTAATTGCAATGAAGGTTAATTAATGTTTGTTGTTGGTGGTTTTGTTTCTTGTCTTGTCTACGAAGAAATCTATGCCTCGTTGTTTGTACATATAATATATAAATGAAAATGAATTATTATAGTCGATTTAATGAATTATCGCCAACGTGCACCTTAATTAACTGTGTGATTGTCGATGCCAAGAAAAAAAGCGTATTTATTCATTTATAATTCTATTATAATAAATAATAATAATAATAATGTGCATGCATGTTTGTTGCATCTAGATATAGGCGTACTTACGTGGCCAACAATTATTAACAGCAAAATTAAATGTATAAAATTTCTAGATGGATTAAAGTATTACCACCAACGAATAAATTACGTAACGACAAGAACGTAGTTGTCCGAGTCGATTTGTTTCGACCGAACAAACGAACGAAATTTTCGTTCTGTTAAAATTAATGGTTCGCTGATCAATAAATTAGAAGGAAGAAAAAGTGAACTGTCACAGTATTTAATTGTCTGTTTTCACTTTGCTTTCGGACTAAATAAAAATAAATCAGATTTGTTTTTCATTTGCCATGCATGTCATTAATTTTCTATTTGTTTATATTTAAAACACGTTACGTCTACGTATACGTCCAGATTTCGATTAGTTAATGCATTACTGATAGCAATTATGCGACATGTAAAGCGATTAAGGCAAATAAACGTGAAGGCATTAATCAAAAACGCAATTAGTCAAGTCACTTTTTTAATTCATTACACTGGCTAAGCTTTTAAATTCATTTTATGTCAATTATATTGCATAAATTCTTCAAAAATCGTGTTAATTTAATTTAATATTCTGTCGAGATATAATTCTGTCAAAAGTATTTCAAATCAAGTTAATTTCATAAAAATCAATACAAATATGGATTGGAGATTGCCCCCTTTTAAATATGTAGAAGAAATAATTAAATTTCCTTTTATCTTTTTCATGGAAAGTTTATTTAATTTTCACAGTGGATTTTAAGGGGCAAAAGAGAGTAAGAACTCCAGTCTCTAATAAATATCTCGCAAATTATCAATTCGTAAAGAAAAATATGAAAATGTGGAACCTTTTTTTGGGCAAAATCCCATTAACTACATTTTTCCTTATTACCTTTACTTTTTCTGATTTTTTTTTATCATTTTGGAAAAATATTCCTCCCCTTACCTATTACCTATTCATTTCTAGCTTGGTTCACCCTGTATATGAAAAGTATAATTAAGATTCGGTGTTTGGTTTTTGCGTCAAATGATAATTGTTTTTTTTGTCTAAATTACAGTACACACGCAACCGATTATCAAGGTATTTTATTACAATTGAAAGTCATATCATTTTTTATAAAAAAACTCGGTCGCTTCTATTTTTAAAGTTAAGTTAAAAAAAACTAGTAATATTTAAAAAAAAAAAGATTTTCCAAATCAATTAAAGGTATATTTTGATTTTTAAAAGAAATTAATCATAAATACTTTAAATATCAAAGTTTTTAAATGATTTTTTATGAAAAATGCCTCGTCCCCCGACCTAAATGTTTTTTGTGAAGATTTTTGAAGAACAGCCTGTATATATCGTGTATAAATTGTGACTTGGGTGACCGACATTTATTCGTCAAACGTCAATTGTTTTTCCATCTAATTTGCCGTCCGACCGATTACACAAACCCGCAGAAAAACATTCGAGGGTGGCGCAATTAATAAACCGTCAATTAAACACTCACCGAACGCGCATTTTTGTACGAAAAACGTCCGGGGGGGTTGCATATGGGCGCGCAGCGCATACAGGACCTCACATGGGGGGCGCGCAGCTACTACCCCCTTCGTCGAGTATATCACGTACACAATGTTTAGCGAGACTTTCGAATTGTTTAAATGCGACAGACCCCCCGCGCCGTCAACTAAACGGACCCCCCAACGTTGCAACAAAAAAATCGCGAGCGCGCGACATCGTTGCCGCCGCCGTCGTCGTTGTCTTATTCGAGAAGAAAAAAAAGTTTCCGCATTAATTTTTCGCCGATTTTTATTTCATATAGAAAGTTATTTGCGGGGCGCTAGAAACAAACGACGTCTTGGCGAATAAATAAAAATATATCGCAAAACTGGGAAGCGATGTTATATAGCGCGCGGTAATAATAATGTCAAGGCGGGAGATCGCAACCCCCCGTTGGATGGAGTGCAGAGAGGCCACCCCGGGGCTACATTGTCTCGTATTATATGCACGTGCTGGGGGCCCCCCTTCTCATAACATGCATTGCGACATCTGTGTATGTGTGTACCTATGTATGTGTGTGTGTATGTTGACTTCCGCCAGCTACTACATTACGTAGCATTTCGCGCTTGTCGAGTACCTTCCACTACAAGACGTGTGCGCCATTCAACAACGCACAACAGTTTTTTTGCATTTCGTTTTTTGGAAATCAACGACTTTTCAATGATGCAGTTATTAGGTCGCTCATTGTATGTATGTAGGTATGTGCGCACGTACTACACTTCAAAGCTCTCGTAAAGTCATCATGCTTAAAAATTGATTACAAGCGAATAGTTCGCGACAATACTGTGATAAAAAAAATTGTTGATTTCTTACATTTCATGCTTCGAAATGTGTCTTTCAGTTGAAAAAACAATTTTGCATTTTTTTCAGTTTCACTTTTAGGAGTTTGTTTTTGTGTTTGTATTTAGTTTTTTCTAAAGAAGCTTTAAAATTTCTATAGTAATATTAGGGTTTTACATATTTTATAGTTTAACAACAATTTAATTGTTACAACTTCATAAAACCTTTAAAATATTTTTGAATTACATTTAGAATTTTTTTATTTGTAAATCAGCGACTTTTTAATGATGCAGTTATTAGGTCGCTCACTATATGTATGTAGGTATATGCGCACGTACTACACTTCAAAGCTCTCGTAAAATCATCATGCTTAAAAATTGATTACAAGCGAACAGTTTGCGACAATGCCTTAAGATCTATTATGTTAAAAAACATGTTGATTTAATGTCTCGCTGCATATATTTCACTTTGTGCGTCGGAATGTGTTTATTCAGAGTTTTTCAGTTCAAAAAGCAATTGTGAAGTGATTTTTACTTCACTTTTAAGAATTTATATTTGTTTATAGTTTTTTTTCTAAAAGAAATCTTCAAACTTCTGTTAAAGAAATGTTAAGAGATTTATATAACACACATTTTATGGTTTTACAGAAATTTAAAAATTACAACTTTATAAAATGTTTAATATATTTTTGAGAGCTTTTTGGAATAATATTAAAAAACTCTTAAAAATCACTCGTTTTTTATGTGCATAAAAATTGATTACAACCGAATAGTTTGCGACAATGGCTTAAGATCTATTATGATTACTATGATAAAGAAAATGTTGATTTAATGTCTCGTCGCACATGTTTCTTACACTTCGTGCGTCGGAATGTGTTTATTCAAATTTCTTTCAGTTCACAAAGCAATTTTGTATTGTTTTCAACTTCACTTGTAAGGAGCTGTATGTATGTGTTTGTAGTTCCTAAAGAAAACATAAAACTTTTGTAGTATTAACATCAAGATTGTTTTCAATTTTTAATAATTGTCATTGAATATACTTATGACTTCTGTTACTCTTCACGCAAAAGTTGAGAAAACTGATAACAAAATAGAACCAAAAAAACTCCAGTCAAGACTAAAAGCTATGATGTTTAACGACTTTTAAATTAATAAAATTTTAATTTTTCTATGATTTAATAATATATTTTTTATTATTAAAAAACTGTCAATAGTTTTTGTTGTATTTTTGTCATAATAATTAGCAACAGCAATAAAAAATGAAATTAATAATACAAATTGCCTAAAATAAAGTATAGATTAAGAAAATTTATATTAAGACTTTCAGGATATTGAAAAAATTACATGAAAATTGGTGAAAAACCAATAGCAGAAGTTTAAAAAAAATGATTGCTTGAAAATTCAAACTTTTTAAATTAAGTAGTTGGTAAAAGCGTAAATACATGGTTAAATACTTTAGTGTGACCAATTTTTAGACAAGAAACTTTCATTTTCTGCCAAGCTTAAAATTGGAAATATGTCAATTTGAAAGTCGCCTCATTGTTATTGATTAATTGTGCGAATATTGTGTGTGCAGTATATAGCTATTAGTTTAGTTGGTGAACATGTATAAAGACGTCCACATGCAAACGGCCACCCATACACTTCCAATAGTTCGAGCGACTTGTAAACAAAGACGTTTTTAACAAATGACCTTATATATAGATACTTTGCTCCGCACACAACAAACACCCAGAAAATGTGTCTCTCACCATCGTCCCGCTTTTGTTATTGTTTCTTTATTATTTCGTGTTTCGTGAAAAGGAAGTATCTGAAATGTTGTATACAACAAATCTGCCCTCCAAGAAATTTGTTTTCTATGCGACCATTGTGCGTCTCTATTACCTATTTTTAGGGGCAAATATTGTTAAAAGTCATTTTTTTGTGTGTGCCAGTGTACGGGACGGTGAGGAGGAGGAGGAGGAGGAAGACGAGACGCGCAGCACAACACAATTCGGACGTCAGTCCAGTTGTTATTAAACGTCTACATTTATTGCACTCGCACCATTGTTAAAAGGTTGTTAGTAGTGCTTTTTTACTCTCTCTTTTTC
>JARJDW010009747.1:0-10365 GCA_030264715.1 Adinopsis sp. GC000173
CAGCAACATTGCATCCTAAGTAAAATTGGTTTTTACGCTGCAATCCCCTCAGCAGTAGCAAAAAGGCTAAATTAATTTCGTACCGCTGGCCACGACCCTCAATTCCATCTTTGCGTTTCTCGTAGGTGGTGGATTCAGACTAAATTAAATAAAAAACAATTATGTAATTAATTTAAATTGACTAAAACAGATCATATGTTCTTCGGTTTGTATTTTGTTTTAAACTTGTCCTCAAATTGTATTAGCCCCTTTATAATGGTTGTGGCTGCTAATGGGAAAAACAGAAATGTTGGCTAAACAAAATAAATAAAGTACAAATAATACAAGCAGTGATTCTTATAAATATAATTTTTAACAAACTAATAGGTTTGTTTTTTATTTCACTGAACATGAACATAAGTTTATGCACTTTTTTAAATGGTTCTGAACCGAAATGAACAGTTCATGTTTTGAAATAAAAAACACTATGTTTCCTCTATGTACCGCTGGTGCAGTGTGGCGCTGTTCTAGTTGACAATTGTTCACAGAATATATAATTGATATAGAACAGCAATGCATAAATAATCTTAAATTTAGCAACCATTCTAACTTTAATACATTTAAAACTCATTTCCTAGCCTATAGATTTGATCACAGTTTTGCGGGTTGCCGCGCAAAGTGACTTTTTTTTGGTTATGCGTGACATTTGAAATCAAATGACAGATACTTCACATATGTGCAAAGCTGCACCTATTCTCGAATGTGTGCACAATGTTCATGAACATAGCTAAACTTTGCGGGAACGAGGGGAATAAAGAAGAATACGGTGCAAACTGTCAAATTTGTGTGCATGAGGAATAAAGAACAGACTAACTGCACAAATTGTGCATGTTTATGAACATTTTGGAATAAAAAACGAACCTAATTTGTTGATGAAAACTTCAATTAATCGCGGCAATTCGAGCAAATTCAAACGAGTTGTGAAAACCGTACTGTATGAGGTAATATTGTATTAACAAGTTGTCTCACTTATTACACAACTGTTATATATAAAGTTAATCGTACTTTGGCAATAAATTGCAAAATAATAAGTTGAATTAATCTTTTAATGTGGTTGATTATCGAGATAGCAATTTATGTGGTTTTTTAAAATTATCACAAAGTAATTACATGATCAGAGTTTCATCTAGATTACGCATTCCACGAATCAATCACGCTTCTCGATTATGTTTTTGATCCCACCGAAAATTTGTCGATATATAATTTCATTATGAGTGGGCAAACAAGCAACGATTATTCTGTTGCTTTTACGCTCACTGAAATCTATGCCGCGTCTATAAGACCTTTGATAAGCGCGACATTAGGTAAGTAAATAAGTTTTCACATTAAAAAGTACTTTCAAAATCAGTTTAGATTCCATTTTACTATGCTGATCAAAAATTGAATTGCAAGCAATAATTTTTCGAAAATGTGCAAACTTGCATCAAGCTAACGAAGAAGTTAAAACGAGTTGGAAAAACCGTACTATGGCGAATCCGTACAATACAAGGTACTACTATATCTTGTCGGTATTCAAGTGGTTTTTCGCAGAATTCTTAGTTCACGGAGTAGTTACATGATCAGAGTCATCAAGATTGCGCTCTTCACGAATTAATCACGCACTTTTTACATTCAAAGCAGTGATTTCATTATAAGTAAGCAAAAAAGAAAGATTGATATGTTTCTTTTACTCTTACTGAAATGTATATCGCGTCGATAAGAACTTTGATAAGCGTAATATTAGATAAATAAACAAATGACGCAAGTTTTCACTTCAAAAAAAAAACTATGAATATCATTTATCCAATTTTGTTTCAACTTTAGAATATGGGTATATATAATTGAAACTTTGTATAAAAAGTTGCTTAAAAAATGAGAAAACTTGTTCGCCCACTACATATATAATTATCTTAAAAACTTACCATTTTAAAAGTTTTTTTTTCGTTGTCTTAGCGTCGTGTTCACGAAATAATCACTAATCACTAAAGTGTAGGTAAATGCTTCTATTAGCTTAATTATTAGCTAATAACGCGTTTTTGAAAACTCTTTATCGATTTTATTCAATTTAACTATCGATGAATACGATTCAATTTGTTCACTAGATTGGTGATTAGTGGCGAGATAATCTGATGCAATCAATGTTGATTACTTAAAATAACTAAAGAGCACGGTTAGTAAAATCTCTGTATACGTGTATTTTTAATGTTGCTCTCATTACGGACAGTTTGTTCAGCCAATAAAACATTGCGAAATTGTTGATAAATGATAAGATAAGATGTGCTGCATTTTCAAGGAAGTTAAAGAAAAATAATTATTATCTAGATTTATATTTAACCAAGTCTTGGTTATATGTAGATATAATAATTCATAATTCATTAAATCATTGATACATTTATATTAAATAATAAATATATGTTCTCAACCAGCAGCCGGTAACCTTTTTAGGGTAAAGGCTCACTTTTAAAAACCATTTCATTTAAATAAATATGTAAAAAAATGACAATTTTATCTACAAGTATAAATATTTCTGTAATTCTGTAGGTATATACTTATTGATAGTGAGTTTTATTCTCGGCTAATAGCAAACATTTTCTGTAAACGCTTATTTTTGTTGAGAAAAATGAATTCCCCCATAAGAAATACATGGTGGCGAACAATTTTCATTAATTAAAGCGGAAGGGAATGGGTGACGAGAAGGAAGTATCACGTAGTGCAATCTCTGCGAAATAAGGCGAAAAAGTGCGCTAAAAAAGCGTTAGTGAGCTATAATTTAATGGCAAAACCATTTCCATCAGTTAATCAATTTTTATAACATTTTAGTAAGCAAACAATTAAATTATGTGATAGAATCATTTGGACGTGAGCTTTACGTTTACGGAGTAATGCCTTACCTCCAACTGGCCGCATATATCATGACAGTTAGGAAAATACAAACGTCCTGACCTATTTAAGCCTTAAATCATTTATGTCCACTTTTCAATGCGCAAAATTATTACTTTTTTAAGCGTTACATTCATTTACTAACAGAAATTGTTCATTTTGAGCCAAAATGGCAATTACACTAGACACTGTTTAACAATATGAATTAACGAAATGATAATAATCAGCTTCAAATTAATAATTTCCATTGTCTAAAAATACATCATGTATAATTTCAAAAACTTTACGAACATTGGTTATTACTGACCCTTAATATATTACAAGTTTAGATTGTGACTATCCCTAACTTTTCATATAAATAAGATTACATAATTAAAAATTTTCTATGCTGTTTATTCAGCTGAATTAAATTGAATTATTTATTATTATTGCATGAGATTACGTCACATACAATCATTTTAGTAGATAATATTATTAAGTTGTTGCTGATGTTTCTTGCTTCAGTGAATTCCAACTGGAATTTAGCTCTTATCATGCGTGTATTTAATGGTCGCTCATTTACCGTCTCCAAACTGCTTTAAAAAATAAGTTTTTCTTCCTGCAACTCATAGTAAAATTAAATCCAAAAGTAAATTAAAAATATTATTAGATTAATGGTTATTTAGAATTAACATTTTGTTTCTATTCACTATTCAAAAACTGAAATCTAACAAAGATTTATTAAATTTGGATTTACAATTTAAACGTAACAACATTCTCTAACTTGACACTAACTTTTATTATTATAATTAAATTAAATAAAGTTTTCATCAACGTTTAACAATTTAAAATTTAGCCTATGATATTATTCCATCAAATATAATTACAAAAAAAATGTGTAAGTTAATTTACTATGATGTTTTTATCTCAATTTTATACGAAAATAATTCGGTTAGCGCGCTAACGTTGCATCGACGTGTGGAATACGAAAGTTGTTCTTCAGATGCGTATTGTAGTTGAAATAGGAAGAATGGAAATTTTGGCGTATAGATGAAATGAAATGAAATAGCATTTAGATATGCAAACAGGAGGATTGGTAGACATATGGAGGTACAGATTAAAGAGCAGCAAAATAGGCAGAACGAAAAAGAGAGACAAATAAATAAATAGATAAAAAACCGATAGGTAAACAACCTAAAAAACTCACAAATTTATATCAAGTTCTTGTTCCGATGGGCAATGCTATTGAAATAGGAAGAACGGAAAGTTTGTCGAAAATATTTTTTCTCGTTTCTTCAAGTTTAAAAAGATTGTGATTCATTCATTCCACATCATCAATGATTATCTATGTTAACTTTTCTTCATATTTTGTCTTTATGTCATAATTATTATTCTGAAATATATCAAAATATGTAGAGATTTATTATTTGCAAATAATTGATGCTTTAGAAAAACTTTCAAACTCACCCAATTGCCGATGACATTTTCCATTATTAACATTTTGTTGGTTGCTGAATGGTGATAGGTAAAATAATTGTTTGCNTAACATTTTGATGGCTGCTGAATGGTGATAGGTAAAATAATTGTTTGCATGGCAAAATTTCTAAGCATGAATTTATCAACTGTCCATCAGCTAAACTCGTCATCATCATTACTTCCATCCCCATACTGAAATAAAAAAACTGATTTAATTAAGCCGTAAAAAGTTTACATTATGATAAATTGATATTAAGAGACATTTGTTCTGCATCATATTAAGTTGCTTTAATATTAAATTGATTGATTCCTTGCAGGGCCGCCGCGTACGATTGTTCATATTGTGCCTCGCACAAGGGCGCCGAGTGAAAGAGGCGCCTTTTTCACTCGGCGCCACCTCACTAAATAAAGAAAATTTTCATTATCACTTGTTATAATCGGTTTGCAACCATCCATATCTTTAATCGAGATTGCACCAGGCTTGATACCACGCGGCAGCACCGAAAGCGCACGAAATGTTTTTTCTCTATAACGGTAATTGACTTTAGTACACCATCAAATTCAACTTTGAAAGGCACATCATTTATTAAAACAGTTTGCACAGCATCAGTAAATCTAAGCGTGTGTATTTTACCATCAATATCAAATGTTTGTTTGCGCGCATCCACATAAACAGACACGACAATTTTAGCGTCTATAATAAGATTGATTTTACCAGCTACCAAGTCAGTTCTTCGTACGGTACCAATCTTCACTTGCGGCGCAGGTCCCTCGATCGATATAGGCACTAGCTACCCATCTAATTCTATTGTAATACCTGGTCCATTAAAGTAGCATTCGTAAAATTTACCATCCACGTAAATTTCACTTGTCGGTGCCCCTAATCTTACATTGTGCGGACTACCTTTTATAATAACTTCCCTGTAAGGTTCATTAAATGCGATGAATGACATGAACGCAATCGCCGTCTCATCGTAGAAGATAATATCGCGCGGTTTGCCGTCTATGTTGATCGGTTTCGAATCGTACTGATTCGAGCAGTTCATCACTAGATCGGAAGCGTCGTTGGAATTGGAGAAGATAGGCGAGTTGCTTAGCGCAACCATTAGGTCCGGATGCATGGCATCATCGAATTTATTACCACCGAAACGAAACGGTGGCGGATACCGGAACGTAAGGGGCGTATCGGGCCGCGTCCACCGCCGCCACCGCCGTAGTCGCCACCAGCGCGACGGCTGCCTGAATTTCTGTCTGTGTGCGTGTGTGTGTGTGTGTGTGTGTATGTGTTCTATATACTACATACTACACATTTAATATACTAAATGCAATTTTTCTTATTTTCATTTCTTTTATCGAAGTACGAGTATATATAGTATATAGAGTGTGGATTATTATGTATACTACATGCACATTACATACTCAATTTAGTATATTAAATTGCCAAAAATGTTGTTTTCCGTCGGATCATCACAAATTAGTATATGTAGTGTACATTTTGATGCGCACTACATGCACACTACATACTACATCAATTTAGTATACTAAATCGTCAATTTTACTTATTTTCTCTTCCTCTATCGAAATTAGTATATATAGTGTGGATTATTATATACACTACATGTACACTATATACTAACTTTTAGTATACTAAATACACATTTTTCTTGTTTTCACTTCGTTATGCCAAATTAGTATATATAGTGTACATTTTCATGCACTTTTTTTGTCTTGTTTTGTAATAATTACGCACTTTAGCCACCGCTCCCACCGCCGTCGTCGTTTTTCCGTCCTCACTTATATACTTGTTGCTGTTGCTGTTGCTGCGCTCACTTGCTCATTTCATCCATACATTGTTGAGACGGAAAAAAAAACCGGAGGCGTTTTTTGATTATAATGCGAAAAAAGGGCAGCCGCAGCAGATTGAAGGGCTTTTGGTATGGTATGGTATGGTATGGTATGGTATGGTTTAGGGGATGAGAGAATGAAACGCAAACTCATTTTTGTTCTTGTATATGAAACGTCGTCGCCACCACCACTAAAATTTACTAGAAATGTTTTGAAAAATTAAATTGGGTTGCACATGGGGTGTAGTTATATAAATGTAATTATAAAATTATATAAATTTATAAATATTATAGCATTTTTAAAAAGACTATGGTATGGATGGACGACCACTCTTTATATAAATACATTTACGATTTACTAACAATTTTGATGCGATTTTTATTGTACTCCTACAATTCTACATTGATCATCTAAGAAAAAATCGAACTGAATATTGTTTGCCGGCAGCAGCACCAGTGCGCTTTTATTTACGTCAACATTCGAACATTTTAGTTAGACCATGGCCAGCAATTAATTAAATCTTATTTGCACACACGCTGAAAAGATAATGTTTATCATTTACAAATTTTCAACTTGTATTGTTCTAATTAATCTCAATCTATTATGTTAAAGTATAATTACGATTTACCAACAATTTTCATGCAATTTTCATTACAATCCTTATTCTACAATAAAATATCGCAATTAATTATTTTAGAAAAATTCGAAATATATATTATTTGTCTGCAGCAGCACCAGCACGCTTTTAATTACGTCAAACATATGGAAATTTTAGGCAATTGTCAACAATTAATTACATTTTATTAACACATAAGCTCAAAAAATAATGTTTATCTTTTACAGATTTGCGACTCGTATTGTTATAATTGATCCCAATCCATAATTTTGGAATATACCTACCGAAATGTCCATTTGAAATTTACTAACAAAATCTTATTACTTTCAACTTAGACAAATTTGAGTGGAAAGCAAGTGAATTTTTGCATTCGTCAACGATTAATTAAATTGCATTAACACGCTGAAAAATGTTTATGTTTTACTAATTATAGACTTTATTATTTCCATTTCTTGTTACAATTAATCCCTTTTTTTTTCGCGTTGAATAACCATTCATAAATTCTTAAAAATATTGCAAATATCTTAGAATACATCCTGTGCATCTAAATTTAATATTTACTTGTTAAATAATGTCAACAATAAATACATCGCAGCAACAAATTTGCAATAAATTAAAGCGCAAAATTATCAGGAAAATGAATATTTTTGTATTTACCTGAATTTATTAATGCAATAAACGTCGACTTTTAACCATAATTAATTAGTTTAATACAATTTGATTCATACATACATACATGTTGTATTGATGCGCATAAAAGCTGCATACAATTATCTACAATTTAACCAATTACCGATTTTATTATCGATACAAATCGGTTCGTTAACATATATCGTATAAAACAATGGTGCACTGTTTGCGTTTTGTGTTGTGTTGCGACATTTGGGTCGCAAGCCTCCGAAATTAATTATGGACGTTAAAGATTCATTTTAATTAATAGATTGTTCGAACTGATATAATTAAACGTTTTACGATGCTCGTTCGTTTTAAAAGCGCCCAAGAAAGAGAAGAGAATGAATGTGCGCTGCACAGAGAATTCAATTTGTTAGTTGTTGCTGTTTTATTTGCGTCGACGAGAGGCAGAGGAGAGAAAAAAGTCGTAATGGAAGCGCTGAGCAATAAACAAATGATCAATATTCTATGATTTATTAATGTGTGAAATGTAAATGGCAACAATAAAGGTTTAAATCATATTTTAACGTATTTAGAAAGTTTCTGCGCGGCACATGCATGCAATAGCGCGTGCTGCAGCAACAAAAACGAAAACGACTCATCCGGCGCCCGGATTTATGTGCTATTTTGCCGTTGTTAAATTAATTCAGCAATTCTTTTCAATCGTCTCTCTTTATACATAATAAATATAAAGTGGATAATCGGCATCCCGAGCGCAACATCATAAAATTTGCACCAATTTTCCCAACGAAACAATTTTTTTATAACCATTTCTATTATCTATTTAATTTCTATTTAATGATAATAATTGAAAAGTCAACAATTTAACCATAATACACACACACTCTGCGGGTTTTTTTATGCACATATATAGTGAAATAAATCACTTGTGTGCTGTAATTTCAACCAAAAAATGCGATTTATTTTCCGGTTTGGAATCCATTGTACACAATATGTACATATGTCACAAAGTGTATTAGTAATATAAATAGGCTTTTTTGAATTTAGAATTAATGCCACACAGAGATTTCATTATAGAAATTACATTTTTTTGGACAGAAAAGATTTCGTCTTTTAATAAAGATAGTCACTATTTTTGAATATTTTCATTATGGGGATTTAAATTAGATATCGATGATTACTTCTAAACAAATTTAAAATTTATATAGGATGGAATTCATTATTAGTATCACAAACAGATTTCGTTATAGAAATAACAATACTAGTTAAATAAGAAGAAAGCTATATTGTGCACATAAAAAACTTATAACCATTTTAATAAATTTAAATAATTTCTTGCAATTAATTTTTGGCATTTCTAAAAGAAGTTTTTACTAATATTTTTGAAAAAATATCCAAACTTGAGATATTGTCATAAAAAAGATACTCAAACATTTAAGTATTTACTAGAAAATTAGAAATTTGCAACTTCTGTAAACTTTGACAAGTATTAATAATAATAATAAATTTGCTTAATTAATTTGTCAACAGATACAGTTTTTATCATCCATTTATTAGTTAAATATAATTGATAATGAAACAGTTAAGAAAAATTGCAAAATTACTATTGCAAAAATGTAGGAGCACACATTGATTGTAGGTATAATTTTCTATGGTGGTAGAGATGTAATTGGTAAAAGAAAGCAAAAAAGACATATACACACTCACAAGAAAACACGCGTATTTTTCCTTCCATTCTTCTTCAATTTGCTTTTTGTGTGCATTCTATAATAGATTATTAAATTGGTAATTCTATTATCGTTTCCTACAATGCATAAAATTAACAATGTGTATAATAATAATTTTAGTATGTCAATGCATTGTAAAATAAAATTATATTTATGTGAAATTATGCATTATAGGTAATACATACTACTTTTTTTTCTTCTTTATAGATAAAGAATAACGAAAAAAATGTGTATGGCCGATTTTCAATAATAATAATTTAACAGAACGTGAATATCGCCGTGTGTCCGTTCGTCCGCGCGCACAACATTATTTATCGCGCTTAGTGTGTTATAGCATTGTTGAATTCAACAGCAACTAACAACAGCAACAACGAAAAATTGGTTACAAACGAAATGGATTCGATGTTAAAATCAATCATGCAAAATGTTAAAGCAATGCAAGCCAAGCGCTTTTTATTATTATTATTATTCTACATTATATATATTATTATAAATAATCGGCATCCTTAAATTATTATAATTTAATATAGATTATTTTAACGTATTGTTATTATGTGACGTTGTGATTACGACCCGACCGATGTGTTTAAAATGTCACAGGTGGGATAAAATAGTAATACCACGTGTTGTTGCCTGTCCCAAATGATTTTGGTATGTGCGAACTATATCTGGAGCGTGAATTTTCAATTCGGTCGGAGGCGGGCGGTGTCTTTTCTTTTGCTGTGGAAGCAATTTCGGGGCCATCTACTACTACCGACCGACTGCTCACTCTTGTTCGATGCGCTGTGAAATTGTTTCCAATAATAATGTACTCCTTTTTATTGTCTTCCATCATCATCGTCGTCGTCATCACCGTCACTGTTGTGGTGATAGAAAATTAATCATCGATTGTAGATTGAAACGCTTCCGGACGATTCCGTACGCACCAAATCATCATAAATGGATTTTTAGTTCATCAAATTATATTATCACCTATTTAAGTAATAAGTAGCCGATTTTCTTAGAAAGAGGGGGAGAGAAATAGGATTCTCATTAGCAGCAGTACAAATATTTTATATAATTGTTAATTCCTCGCCCAGAACATCGAAGGG
The DNA here is from genome assembly GCA_030264715.1 of Adinopsis sp. GC000173. NCBI lineage: Eukaryota > Metazoa > Arthropoda > Insecta > Coleoptera > Staphylinidae > Adinopsis > Adinopsis sp. GC000173. The sequence goes on from JARJDW010009747.1 coordinate 10,266, forward strand.
CATCACTGACCTATTATAGCTCTATCTCATGTAGCTTAATGCCACTTGTCCCTCTAAGAAGATAATAATTAACGCCAACAGTAAAAATCGCGCACAATCA
>JARJDW010009748.1:0-49958 GCA_030264715.1 Adinopsis sp. GC000173
ACATTTTATGAAATATGCAAATTGCTATTTGAAATAAATGAAAGCATATTTTTATTCAAATTTGATTGAGTTCCAATTCGACAATATTGTTATGTAAAATTGTCCATTTATTGTATTTTGTTTCGGCAATGTATAAAAAAAGCGTAATAAAATAAAAGAGCTTAATTATAAACGGTTGGAAGGAAAGTATTGCAGATACAGTAAATACATCTATTAAGATTAATGCTCTATTAAAATGTAACATTTCAAATGCCGTTTTATAAATGTTTCAAGTTGAACGTATAATAATAATGCTTTGAAAAATACCACAGAAGAATAAATTGCATTTGGGGTTTGTCTATTTTCAAAGGTTGCAGAAAGCAATTCAAAAAACCTACAAGGAGCGGAAAGAAAATATAAGAAAACATTGACAACGTTGGGCTGCAACGATGTTTTTCATTATTTGCAGTAAATTTCATCTGACAGATAGCATTTTATAGTAAAAAAACCGAATTCAACAACACTTTGTAAGTGTTACAGCGAGCAGCACAAGGGACGCCACCCACCAACGAAACCATAATTTCATACGCATATAAACGTACCGCGCTTCCTCTTTTTTACCATTCTTCCTCTCTACGCATTCTTCGCACACTTCCGTTTCGCAGAGAAAAAAAAAACTCTTCTTTTACTAAACTATAAATGGCTTGTCGACTTTGCAGGATTTTATTATCAAAAAATACGACTGGTTCATTGTGCCCACGACGCGCCACTCTACACGAATCAACATTTTTCAAGTTGACACCATTCGAGAAGAGAGAAAATACTTTTTCGTCTACGCACACGCACAAAAAAAATCCTAAATAAATAAACCGCAATTTAGGTGCAAATTCAAACATTCACGGCGCTTATGTGATAAAAAACGATGTTATAAAGGATTGAAAGGACGTGACCTCATTACTCTTTCAACTATCTCAGTTAATAAATGCATTAATTTGTTATAATATAATAAAACATTGAAGGGGTTGGAGCCGTTTTACGTCCAATAAAGACGTTTCCTACTTTTTTTTCCACTATGTGAGTGTATTTTTATGCAAAGTCAAAAAACTTTAGGTCGGCTCATTAAATTTTAGAGTTGGTGCAATAAAAGAGCTTAGCCAGTTTTAAAACTAATAAAAATAGGTTATTAATCGGTTATAGGTTTGGTGGATTAGTAAAATCGAATGATGCCAGCCAGCATTTTATTTCATTTTTTTTTCTGTACATTCAATAAGAGCATTCCTGTGACCTGAGCCAGCGACCTACTGCATATTTTAGCGGCAGAATAAAATTGGGAATGAATTTTTAGTGAAAATCAAATACGACGTACTCAATCATTTTACTCAAATAAGAAAAAGGCAGAAAAAAAGTAGATTAAATATGACGTTGCGCTCTACATTTTAATGAAATGTACGTTTCGCATACTTTTTTCGCGGTTGTTAAATATTTATTCAATCATGTTTGCACATTATTGCGAATTTTAATTAATTTAGAATAAAAAAATTCAATTTTGCGATTGAATGGAAAATTTATTTATTTAATAATATAAATCGGCATTTGAATGAAAACGCGAACCAGCAGCAACCGAACCTGCGGAGGAAAAACAGGTCAAATGCTATAAAATACTAGTTTCATTAAAAAATGACATAGGAAATGGTAAAAAAGACTGTTAAGTAAAATTTATGCTCTATATTTTTTCTGATTAGCTTAAAGCATGCAATCATCCGCCGGTGGGCGTAGACTTATCTATTAATTGACTTTTCAATTCTTTGTCGGCTTTTAAGATTTTTTCGCTGTCAGCTTAGAAAGCTGCTTAGTGCGAAATGGAATATATGAAAAGTGCATTTGGCGTATGTCGCATTAAATAATGTAGTAAATCATTTCGCTCACGCATAGTCGAAAATCGCAATAAATTATCAGCAAATGCAATGCATGATTACACACGTACGCTAATCTGACAAATTGTTCTGTAAATAAATAATTCAGTTTTAATACACAAAAGCAATATTAAATTTTTCATACATTACATTGCAATTTTCCGAAACAACATCAAAAATTAACATAACGCAATTAAATTTTTTTATTTTGTTTTCAGTTGGAATAATTGTTACAATTTTTTTTTCATGAATAATTTGTATTTCATGCAAGGAAAACGGAGGGCTCTATTTTGACTATTTTTACCTCTACATCGCTGATGGTCAACGAGAATAGTTTTCGTAGGCCTTGAAGAGATTTATGATTTTTGTTTTAATACAAAAAAGAAGCAATAAAATTGATAATAATAAGAATTAACTAGTTAACAAAAACATGAAAAAATTTAAATAGTAAAACGACACATGTAAGTCCAGAATGATCTGATACAAGCGGCAACAAATGGCCAACTACTCGCAGATATTAGGCAAATAAAGCAAGTAAAGTAATACCTGCTTGCATTATTGTTTTTAACTTGTTAAACTCATGCTACCGGTCTCAGGCAGCTGAAATTACGAATTTAGCGGTCCGTGTTTTCAAAAAGGTTGTCGACCGCTAGTTTGGACTCACTCAAAAACTTCTCAAACCATAGAGTTGCTTGTAGCTCTAGTAATAGTTTGTTGCAAAGTAAAAGAGTTAATATAATAAAAAATGTTAGTCTGGATGAAAAATCAAAGTTAATATTTCAATTCAAGAGCAAATTGTTCCATTTGTCGTTAGATTAATATGTTTAATTTGTGCTTTGTGACCATCTGTCATGTTTTGAGTTCGCTCTTCTGGTGCGGAACGCCCCACATTATGATAAAATATGTACATTGTTGTTTTTTGTAACGGCGTCTACCTAAAACTAGATGCAATGTACATTTTGTGGCTCAAAAGGGTTAGTTTCAAGAATTACGATTGTTATACATCGTCCGAATGATATAATATATTTTTAAGCATAAATATTTGGATGCAACAATATACGTATACTTGTATATTGTTTTCAAGAATAGTGTGATTCGGAGTAACCGAAAAAACTTTCACACTAGACTTTTTTGTAGTTTTAGTAATAAATAATTTGTGACAACAATGTAGTAAGTATCAGAATACAAAATGTAAAGTCAAACTTTCATTTTATAAGCAAATTGTTAAAATTGTCTGTAGGTTAACATGTTTAATATGCCTTTTTCCACCAACTATCATTTTTTGAGTTCACTCTTATGGTCCGGAAAGCCGCATATTATAATAAAATATGTATATTGTTTTTTGCGTGTCTAACTAAAACCAGATGCAATGTACATTTTGTGACACAAATGGGTTAGTTTCAAGAATTACGATTGTGTTTCGTAGTCCGAAAGAAATAATATATTTTTGAGCAAAAATATTTGGCCGCAACTGTAGGTATACGTGTGAACTTGTTTATTACTATTAAGAACTGCATGATTTGGAGTTTCTTGCAATTTTAGTAATTTAGTTCGTTTGTTGCAAAGCACCAAAAGCGTTATAAGATCAATTTAATAAAACAGAATTGGGCAAAAATGTAGTATCATGCAAATATTAAAGTCCACCTAAAACTAGATACAATGTACATTCTGTGGCATGAAAGGGTTAGTTTCACGAATTACTATTGTGGTACATCGTCCGAAAGATATATCTTTGAGCAAAAATATTTGGGTGCAACTATGTAAAAACAATTAAGGAAATTAATTAAAAACATTTGCATACACCTTCAATTTATAGTAAATCCATCAGCTACTCAATTCATCATTATGAAAACCAAATATTAAATATGTATTAAATATAGAGATATTTCGTGTGGAAATAAATTTTATAGCGCTGTAGAAATATAAAATCTAGATTTGTGTTTTAGCAAAATGTACATGTATACGGGTGTAATCTAAAATAGAAAAAAACAAGTAAAATCATAATGCTTAAAACATTATTCACGATTTAAGCATTAAAAATGCTTTTCCAGTGAAAAGCTAAAATTTTATTACAAACATGTTAAAAACAACAACGAGAAACGCAAATATATGTATATGAAAATGAAAAGTTGTTACGTTATGAATGCACTCGACACCACTTTATCTCATCTTGTTTGCATTTTTTCTTCCTTTCCTAGACACGTAAGAAATATGGTATACATAACAAAATGTTGCACTGTGTAGTAAATTCATGCATCATGCATGGGGAAAACGCCGTACCGTACCGTCGCCCCCCCTTCTCCCGATCCATCCTCGGCGAAGCTTTCACGGGATTGAATACCGCATGTAATTATACATAAAGTATTAGATTCATTAAGTCGACACATACACATTCATATAAGTATATACTATATATATATATATATATAAGAAAATTTAAGATGTGCATGCATGATGTATAGTACAAGCGCTTTTAATATCCCTTTTTACTTGTATAAATAAACAATTTCTAAGAAAAGCGAGCTTTAATGCTACAAATCCTTTTAAAAAATTCATTACAAGACTATAAAGCAAACATTTTTCGTTATAATTTTTTTCCTCGCCTCGTCTTGTGTTTAATCTATAAATTAATTTTTATGTAAACACTCTATGAGCAAATAGATTCAAGCAGCTTTCGAACAAAAAAAAAACGCACACACAGATTATGTATTATTTATTCACACCCAACACGTAGTAATATTTTCGGTAATTAAAAATTACTACCTCACATGCTAGTTGACATCGAAATTGAACGCGGTAGAGGTATGATGATAGATTGCGCATTTTAATGGAACTGATTTTTCATATTCAACACCCTATAGTTGAGAAAATTTATCACTTAGGGCTTGAAAACTTGCCTCGCAATTGATTACCAAGAACGTTTTAATAAAATTGAAAATGTTTTGTTTTATTTGCGCGTATGCAATAACGGCGTAATTTGTTTTTTGTCAGCAGATAAACGCTAATTTAATCTAATATGACTGGAGCTGGTTTTTTTTTATTGCTTTTTGTGGGTTCACGAAATGGTAAATGTCGGTTTGACAGCTTCCCTTCCATAAGCAACTAATACAATCTTTAGTATGCAGGCAACGTTCTCAGCTATATAGTATTTTACTAAAACTCCCGTATCATTACTAGACATCGCCGAAAAGTTACTAAAACGTCGTCCATAAAAAAGCCACTCTTGCATTATTCTAAAATAAAATACGCCTAGCTGTGTGTGTGTGTGTGTGTGTGGTTGCACTACTACAACGTCACGTACGTAAAAATCAATTTGAAATATAAATTAAAAAGATATGAATTTATACGAACACATATTTTAAATAAAATGACAGGTCGTTAAGTTTATTATTAAATAATTTATATTTACACCTGTCTGGATTAACTTTAAGCAGGCTTGAAATGTTGTCACGCCATTTAGATTTTATAAAAAAAAGCACGCTCTTTAGTTGCATATTTTGAAGAAAGAAATGCTTTTAGCAACCATATTTTTTTATTATTATATATTTATGTATTTTTATGCGCTCATTCTTTCATTAAATAATAACCATAGTTGATTATTAAAAGATGTATTTAGTAAGAGCTTAATGGACGTTTGTTTTTCCGTTGTGTATAAAGTAAGTGGTTGTTGCCCTTGGCAAAGTTTTTTTTTATTCCTTCCTTAACCAACAACTCCCTACGTAAACTTTAGGCCATAGGGAATATGGAAAGCATCCGTTCTTAAAATATTCATTCAACGAGAAATTTCACTTCTCGTCGAGCCACTGTGGTAAATAATAATTCTTAAGAATCTAAACGAAAGAAGGTTTTGTCCATTAGCGTTCATTAATAATTGATTTGTCCACACGCAAGCGCGCACCTAAACTATTGTAGAACTCTACATATGCCCTGCCTGACTCCGCACTCGTACATACACTCGTACTTGTACATTTTCATTTATTTATAAATCTGTGATTTCTCGTATTCTAATAATGTTATCAAAATAAACACCTGTTGTTTAGAAAAGGCGTCACTGTTCAACGCTTAGATAATAATAACATTTTTTTTAATATGTATAGTTATACAACACGTAGCAAATTATTAATTATGTTTTCGGAAAAAGTCAAGGCTTAATTAGCGTGCTGAATAATAAAGTGTATTAAAAGAATAGGTAGGTCGAAAGAAAAGTTTTATTATCAGCGCTTAGGTGGAATCGTGTCATAATTCTTAAGTGAAAGGTCCATGAAGTAGAAAATTGTCATCTAATGTGTCGTTCCAACAAATTGCCATATAATTACAAGCGTGTGGATTAGTGAATTAGTTTTAATTAGTCTACCCTAATTTTCTAAAAAAAAAGTTAAAGCCGTAGAGTAATCCTTTGTGAAATCAGCACAATAAAATTTCAACAAAGCGTATTTTAAAACCATAATTCGTCTAATCTAAATTTATTTATAAAATGAGAATTAAATTATAAAATATATGTTATTTAAATTGTAAAATTATTAAGCCAGTTTACTAATTTTAAAATTTTGTGATGCACCGTCTGCACAATTTTGTGCTCTCTTTTTGTTCGTATGTGCGCTTTCTTCGTTTCCCATTTTCATTTCGCAACTTGCTCCCTTGAGTTGACGCAGCAGGATTTAACTTTCAGTTAACACAGCAAAATCTTAAAAGTTTTATTCAAATATAATTGGATATTAGCTCAAGTTTTTTTCTCTCTCTCCTTCGCGACGAGAAGGAGAGCAGCCAGTCTGCCAGCCCGCTAGCCAGCCAGCCAGCTCGTAAACGGCTGGCGGACTTAAGCCACAAGTCTGCAATGAAATGGCAAAAGATATCCCACGAGAACAGGCATCCCCATGATCTTGCAGGACTAAATTAATATTAAATGTTATTTTAGGGTGTACGCAAAGGGTTGCAAAATTATAATTAAAACAAATGAGCGCTTGCAGTCCATACCGCCATCCAATAGGGAATTTACTTTTAAACACACACCAACACACATACAACACACACAACACACATACATACACCAATTTTTCAAATGCGGATTTCAGTATTTGCATGTAAATCTCTAATATTGTGCATGTAGGTAGATATATATTTATATAAATAGCATGTACATACTACATATATGGGATATACATATACAGCACACATGCATATTTATTATTACATTACATATAGCGAACAAAACGCAGCTCCATGTAAGATAATAATTCCTCATTTGCAATGCATTTATCTTCAAAAGCTTTATATAATGGTAGTACATTTAGTATTATTCGTAAATCCTGTCGGAGTAATCGTAATGTCATCATGTAAACCAGATTTCTAAATCCTGATAATATGAGGATATTCCACTATTGCAAATGCGCGCATTGATCTTCTACAAGCTATCACTGCTGAAGCAGGAGCAGCGGCAGCGGCAGCAGCAGGTGGAAATGCCAATGGAGCTTGCTTATACACACATACCCGATTTCTTCAATAACATGAAATAATTTTTACGTTTTTAAAAATCATAAAATTTATACGCTATAATATTTCGTTATCTCCCAATAAAACTTGGCATTGAGCTGCTCAAAATATTTGCTCGAACGTTATATTGGAAAATTTGAATATATTTTACTTAAAGTGTTTTAACTCCCCCAAGAGCATAAGTACCTACTCCAGCTAGTTCAATTGCACTAAATTTACTTGTAAAATATTAGATAGTAGTAAATGTGAAATAGTTGTATATGACATATTTTATGATATAACTTAAAATATGTGAAATTTTATCTGCTTGTACTTAAATGACTTTAGTTTCAGTTTAAATAGATCATTTTATGCATGAACGGGTACATAAATTACCAGCACATTCGCCTGTTTTCTTTTATTTATATGATGAATAAATTTATGTAAGTATATGGTATTTTACCCACTATAAGACAAATTTTGGCTTCAAATTTTTAGTGTGGTTTACATTCAAAATTAATACATAAATGTCTACATAGCGCTTGTTTTAACACTCTATCCTGTGAGATTTATATCTATCTGGCGCTCAATTGAAGATATTTAGAAACTTTAAGTAGTAGTTCGGCTATTTTTAGCCTTCCTTTCAATTTAAAAATTAAAATATAGTATGAACGTGATTTTGACCTATGTTATTTAAAAAATTAGGTAAATTAATACTTAACTGGGACGTTTCAGAACTTTGTATCAAACATTGACTCCGATACTTTTTCACAACTTAAACTTGTATCTTCTAAAAATAGCATGTGTCTTAAAGACCGCAGCGTCTTATAAACGGCAAAATACCATAAAGAGTTGTTAATTATTTCAGTAGTAATATAATCAATTAGTTTTAAAATAATATTATTTTAGGACATGTCAAATTGAGATGGAATTTATCGTTCATACATCATATTATTAAAAAGAAGGAAATTACTATGATAGCTTGTTGGTACAGATGTATAAAGCAAACTAATAAATTATTACAAGAAATACAAATTGGTCAACTTTATTTTATGCCGCTCCTCATAGAAACAATAAAATATTGAATAGAAGCATTTCTGATCACTATAGATAAAATATTAAATTTTATTAAATGTGTAAACTGTAACAGAAAAATAAATTCTGTAGAGCGAAACGTTCCATATTTATACAAAATTCATTTGAAACATTTTCAGGTTCCATAAGTAGTAAATTATAAATGGGCGCAGAAGTGCAAAAAGCAATGAATTTTATACGTGCCGAACAAGTATAAAGTGATAATTATTAATAATAAAAAAAGGCAGCGTCTCGCGTGGTCGCAAATAAAATTAAGAGACGCGCGACACCCTTCTTATGAAATTACTATCATAAAACCGTCGTTACATTCTTTTTTCATACGCAACTTTAACATCGATCGTAAAAACTTGCCATTTTTTTCCAGCGCCATACAGAAATGCCTCGCTATACTTATACACACACATACATCTAATATTATTAAAAATAATACGTTTGAATAAATGAATGAATGAATGAAATGATTAATTCCTTGCTGGAATTATTCTCGCGGTAAAAAGCCAACCGAATTTTGAAAAATAATTAAACGCTTTATAAATACTAATTTCTTTTGTAAGAGTAACTAATATGGAAATTTCATGTGTTATTAGAATAAATCTAAATATTTTTGTGAGTTTTCAAAGTGCGTTATTTACATATACATAAAAAATTGCATTGAAGCAGCGGCTTTTCTCTCCTGGAGGCACGCAAAAAAATTGTAATTTAAAATTTTCCTAACAAGCTTTAATCCCAATTCTAACAAAGTAAATAAATTTTTTATCAAGCTTTCGCGTGGAAAAAATCCATGCATTAATGTGTTAATGTATACATAGTAGGTAATTTAGTTAAAACTAATCGTAAAAGTGATTAAAGTGAACAAGTTAGCATCCACTAACTTTGAATAAAGATGGAATATAATGATGCTGTAAGTCTGATGGATGTAAAGTCGTCGCGAGGGAAAGTTTAAGTTTTGTTTAATTGGCTCATGAAGGCATTTTGTGTATGACGACGTGCATTTAGTTTTCCTCGGTTAGAAAAGCGCGTTTTCTACAAGGAGAAGCAGCAGCCGCACCAGACTGAATTAATGACGCCGAGCGGAGCGCGAGCAAGGCGAGCGTTTGCGTTTTCATGGAAGGGCATAACTTGCAATGTTCTAGGTATATATTTTAAGTAACTGCCATAGTTTTGTTAAGCTTAAGCACCTGGAAACTCGGAAATTAATCAGACCTACATCACTTCAAACTACACTTTACAAACAACATCTATTCCTATATAATTACTCTTATGTGTGGTTGCCGTTTCTTAATTAATCGCCGCTGCAATCCTAAATCAGCAACAGCCAATGATTTTTTCGTTGTTGTTTGCCTTCGCCAATTCTAAATCAATATTCTGATTGATGGCGCTTCAATTCGATGCAGGTCGGCTTCAAACTTTCATATACGCTACAAGATTCAAAAACAACATCGGCGCAATCGTCTCTGCCAGGTTAAGATCGGCAAGATTTATAATTTATTAGGATGAAGCTTTTTGAATTTTAATAGCATTTTCAAAGTTATTGAAATACACATGGAGGCGGGTTGTTTTATTTGGACCATCTAAAAAATTTGCAACATTTTTATTTGTTAAAAAAATTGGTTTATCAATTTGGTGTTTGTACATAAATATTTATCATGCTAACTACAATTATGGTTTCCTTATATACTCGGTGAATTTTAATATTGCAATATAAAACATATTAGGGGTAAAGTTTTGACCATTCTATTCTGGGAAACCACAGAATTGCCTAATATAAGTATCTTGTACAAATACGAGTATACCAAAAAGGTGTAAGTATTTTTTATTACCGTATTGAAATTTGGTAAATATGTATAATATATAGTTTAGTTAGATATGTCCAATCAAAGAGATAATCCTAACATGGATACTTTTTCCTATAGTTGTCTACTCATATATTTTGAAATAAAAAAATGTTTTAATAATATATTAAATTCCAATGTTGTTTGTGTAATTATTATGAAATTAAACGCATTTACTGTATAATGTTCTGAAATAGTAAATGAGAATAATCATATGTTTTATGCCAAAATTAATTCAATAACACAAAAGAGCGTCTAGATAGAAAGTAGTTTTAAGTATTTTGATTAGGTGCTCTAAAATAATAAATGGCAATAATGTTATGTTTTATGCCAAAATTAACATTGTATAGTACACAAAAATTTCTAGAAGGTGGTTATTCTAAGCAGCCACATAATGTTCTAATGTAAATATTTTGTACAAATATACCAAAAAGGTGTAAGGACATCACTGTATTAAAATTTGTCAAATACGTAGCTATATAGTGCAGATATGTCATATCTCGCATATAATTCTAGCATAGACACTTTTCTCTAAATGTACATACATAGTTTCAAAAAGAGAAATACTTAAAATTTCTTTGTTTTAAACGTTTAATTATCACGAAATAAAATGCATTTCCTTTATAAGAGTAGGTAGCTATTAGAAAAAAATGCGCCCTAAAGTAGTAAATGAAAATAATAATATGTTTTATGTGATAATTAATTTTATAGCACACAAAAGAGCGTCTAGTAAGAGGTAAAAGTAAAAAAAATGAAAACAATTCTCATAATTTTAGAATTTGTGCAATAAAATAAAATATATGTTTTAGAAAACGGAGAATTTATCTTTTATGTGGTATGTTTTTCTTAATTAATCGTTTCTAGTTAAACAAAGCCGGGAGCTGGGAACTGTATCCGAAAATAAGAATGAGTTAATGGCTGTAGAGGGATCGAGGACTAAGGACCAAGTGTAATATAAATAACAAAAACAGTTTTATAAACCAGCGCGTATTTTGCCAGCTACCTAAACATTTTTTGTCATTAAATGTATTAAACTTTCTTAAATGATGTTGTTGTATTTTGTAATGGAAGGAAAATCCCTAAGCGTAGTAGTAAAAACGTTATCGCAAATACACTAATATTAGATGAGAGAGAAGAGCGAGCATTTCGAGTGAATTATTGTCCGCACGGTTCATTACCCAAATTACTGTGTCTCGAATTCCACAATTACCGAATGTATTAATTAATATAATGGTTCAATATTCACTGGACATTGTGAATCGAAAGCCATAAATACTAACACAGTACACCGTACACCGTCCACAGCTACACAGCTACACAGCCGTCCGCCGATACTATTTTATTATTCCAATTCGATATTTCGAAGCAACTACTATACAATGTAATTGAAAATATAGCCGGAAGGACATTTTCCAACAGTGAACACGTCCATCAATTATTTCAATTTTCTTTTTAGCAGTAAAAGCGCTCGCGCGCGCGCGCATACAATGATGATATTATTCATCTTGAACCAATTTCATGTATATTGTTACAAATTGCCTTCACAAAATGCTTCCATAAATTTCTATTTCCTAAATAATGGACCTGTCACTTTATTTAAGGTTTTCCTTAAGCAGCACACATCGAAAACAAATAAATTTGAATACGTATGCAAAACGAAAAACAATAATAAAGTAAAACGTTTTATTATCCTTCCTTACTTCCGTTTTTCCATCCATTTATATAGTTTCTTTTTGTCTGTCAACCTAATAACATCTATCTTTACCAGAAATTTCTTACAAAACAAGCTTTTCCTCGTATAATGTATGTGTGTGTGTGTATGTGTATGGGGCTGATGAAATAAATTTCGCTAATGTAAAATTACCAGCTCGTACTCGTAAACGCTAAACGCACAAACGCTCCGACTCGACGGTTTGTTTAATTTTATTATTATAATGCTTCTCCTCGCACTACTAATTCAATTCGGTTATGATGAAATTATGGAGTGTTGGATTTAAAGAATAGAGAGAATAGCACAGTTGCATGTTGGGCTGGATTAACCACCAGACAAATAAGATAAATGTCTGAGGGCGCTTTAATTTTTAGGGGATTGAGATCTAATTAATTGATAAAATTTATAGGCTCGAGCATTAACATTCTTACTCGAACACACTTAATAAAAATGATATTTATTAGATTAGACAAGAATAGAAAAAATAACAAATATGCTTAGTCCTATCGCAGACGTATTATACGCATGCAATAATATTAATTAGTAGATATTCACTTATTTAGTTAGATAGTAGATATTGCTATAAATCAACATAAATATTGTAGAATAATAGAGTTTTTTTATCATTTTTATGTATGTACAATAAGCAAATAAATTAAAATTTCATTCGCGTTCAAAGAAGATAAAACTTTCACTCGGAACACAGGTTTTGCCAGAAAGCCAGCCAATGTGCTTATTTATGCTTATGAAATTCTGCGTCAATAAAACAATCTTCAAATACCTATACTCCTATTGTATATACCTAATAATATTAATTAATAGACATTTACTTATTTTGTTAGATAGTATAATAGAATGTAATAATTCAACGTAAATATTGTAGAATAAAAGAGCTTTTTTATGATATTTATGTATACAATAGACAAATCTTATTGTATCACTAAAATAATTTAAAATTTCATTTGCGTACCAAATATAATAAAACTTTCACTCGGTACAGAGGTTTTTCCAGTAAACTAGCCAAAGGTACTTATTTATGTAACAACATAATAATAAATAAATTGAAAAATTTAGTGCGTAGTATATTAATTTGTAAACATTTACTTATTTAGTTATATAGTAAAATGCAATAAATCAAGTAACATATAAGTATTGTTGAATAAAAAAGCTTTTTTATTATTTTTATTGATGTATATATACAATAAACAAATATTATGGCATCACTAAAATAAATTAAAATTTCATTCGCGTATCAAATATATTAATATAATAAAACTTTCACTCGGCACACACAGGTTTTGTCAGTAAGCTCTGGCCAAAGGTACTTATTTATGTAACAACATAATAATAAATAAATTGAAAAATTTAGTGCGTAAATTATAACGCAATAAAAATGTTTTATAACCATAAGTTTCAACATTCGCAGCAAATTAATATTCTCTCTCCTATTATTGTTTGTATTGAAACGCGGTGTAAACAGTGAACCATAAACACGGAGAGAAAGGGGGCGCGCGTACGTACGAGCGCCGCTTTATTATTATTTTTAAATTGAATAAAAAATGTTGCAAATTGTAAGGGAATGTATGTTAAGAGCGCATGAGCTTTAATTAATGCTAGTCAGCGACATGAGCAGCGCCACGTTGCTAGACGAGCTTGCATTAAACATGCATGACGGCCGGCGGCTTTAACCTCTTTTACACCCCCTTTTCACATCACACACAATCCCCCCTGCATGTTGCGCTGAACCACCCCCGCAATATCGAACCGTTATCGCTATTCACGTTGACATATTAAACATCAATATTACGACCCATCATTTTTTATCTACATCCATTTTACATAGACATTACCACCACCGTCTGCACCCGCACATACACACACACACACCCACACACCCACACACACAAAAACGAGGAATTTACAACACACAGCCACATAGTAAAAAAAGAACGAGTGAAAATTTGCAAAGTTAGTGGATGTTTCGTATGCGCTCGCTTCTTGTGTAAAATATTCAAAGTGTAGCTTCTGGTGTGTCAACACATCACATTAAACCTTCAACGGTAAGCAAGGATTATGATATCCTGACATCCTCGTCATCGAGGATGTACGTATTTTAAATAAACACTTCGCCTGCTCTAAAATGAAACGAAACGACAATGCCATTAAAGTTTTGAGTTATATGTTAATATTTACGAGGAAACTGCATTATGTAAGGACAAAATAGAGCAAAACTATTTACAATTCGTACGTACATAACATATACGGAACGAGTAGATAGATGAATTTAAACTTTTATTACACGTAGTTAAAATTTAATCAATACGGTGCCGTTATTATTTTTCATTTTCTATAGAAATGATAAAGGTTTTTATTTAGAAAAGTATACAAGTGTTTTCATTTTGGTTTTATTAGGTGGCAGATATTGGTTGTGCTGTATCAAAAAGTAAAAAAGAAAAGGAAAAACAACAATGTGACAAGTTCAATGTTGGAAAATCAATATGAGGAACGGCTTGCATGCCTCATAAAAATTAAGTGAATCAAAACAAGTTAAAAATAAACATTCAGTAGCCCATTACTAACAAAACATTAATTGCTTTGAGCTGAGTATTGTTTAGTTGTGGCCATTCTTCTTTTATTTTGTGCGTACCGTATTAAAACAACAACAGCTCCCAAAAAGCGCGCGCGGTTATAAAAATCCAAATGAAACCTTATAGTATAGATGATATAAAATACTATACTACCACATACTATAGAGTATATATTACCACGCACAAAAAAATATTATCCCTAATTTCATCTAAATTACTCCCCCAATTTTCTGAACGGCTTTGTTGAGTTTGAGTCACAACTCAAAGAAGAAGAAAAAATACAGCAGCAAGATTCATTCTCCTAATGAATATTATTTTATCTGTTATATAATATTAATCGTGTAATCAAGTTAATAATAATTAGATCTAATGGGTATTATCCGCATTTATTAAATAAAATGTTTCGGTTATGTTATCTTTCATCGAGCTAGTTCGTTAATTATGCATTAATTCGATCGTTAATGTTTTAATTAAAATCAATTTATTGGTGTAATTAAAAATTAATATTGAAATATTCGTAATTGGTGTATTATTTAAGATAATGTATTCTTAAATTTCAGCCCTAAACTTGCTAAGCTAAACATCCTCGCACGATAAATTATTCCCTTTATTAAGTAGTTTATGATTACTACCTTATTATTAGATTAGGTAATTACTAAATGAAAATCTTTATATGATTATATAGCCATTAATAATTAACGTCTTAGAAAACATGTTAAATCTTTTGTAAAGAATCAAGTAGAAAATAGCTTTTAAAATTTTATGCGCTCGGTTTTCCCTCGATAAGAATTTAGAAAAAAAAAGCATTATTGATTTACATTTTATGTACTAAAGTACAGTATAGAAAAACTCTACAAACAACAATTTTATTTACTAAATCTATACAATGTAAATAATGATAAAACTCTAATGAGCACATAGTCTTTAAAGCTCATTAATGCACTTATTTTTCCATCAATAATTGAATAGCATTGCAGCGCATGTAAATGTTATGTTAGTTTATAAATTTCGGATAAGTAGTGCACATTGCAATTAAATAAAATTACCTATCTATATACTTACTCTATACTCTCTCTATAGACTATAGAGAATAGACTATTGCATTAGCATATTAATTGTTGTTTGTTGCTGAAAACTATACTTTAGAAATATATTTGGCACAACATAAGTTAGCAGCTTCTCTAATGTGATTACATGTTTTTGACTAATTTATGATCACGTGCAGATAATTCATTAAATTCCGTTTTGTTTTCTCGAAATACATTTTATCCTCATGATAAACATTTTCATAATGAAAGCTATCTATTCATATAGGTAATAAGAATTTATGATCGCTTCACTCTCGGCTGCTCTCTCACTACTCGGCGTTTCTACTGTACTTACTATATAGTATACGTTAGGTACTATATGATATTGTGAAATAAAAGCCTAATAAATTTCCATCTTCCATAACGCATATAAAAGGTACCTATGCTCTATACATATACATACTAGGTATCTTAAAAAAGATACGCCTGTAGAGATTTACCATTGCTTTTTTTCTCACACACACATACACACGTACGAGTATATGGTGTAAACAAACATATGCTCAAATAAAACGCATATTTCTGAGGAAATTAATGTGCTTACATTCTAGTTATGGCATCATGTTACCATATCCCAATTTATCATGCAAACCGTGTTTAGCGTTTTGTTTTATAGATTGGTACACATGTTCCAGATTGCTGATTGATGCTAGGCGTGGTCGCGATGTGTACCATGCACTTGTGTATGTATGTTATAAAGCATTAACTAACAGATTATATCTATCGTGACGTTATTTCGCGTGCCGCAATTCAAATGTTAGTTCCTATGCCAACACAGTTAAATACCACTTTGTACCAAAAAAAAATCCCAACAATAATCTTCAAACTATTCTTTAAGCTTTTTTGTGTTGTTCTAGCTAGCTGGGGAGAAACCATCAAAACCCTACTTATCATTAATCCTTATCCTAACATTATACCTACAACTTTTTATCCACCAAGACTTATTATGTGAAAAAATTGAAGCTGCTCTTACTAAAAACTCCCCTGTCTGAGTAATTACTTTTTTCTATTGTACAATTTCACCAAAATTATTATTGTTGTTGTTGCTATTAAATACTTCATATACATTATGAATAATTGTTCAACAGTATTATGTTAAAATGTAGTAAGATAAGGCGCAGTTTTGTGATATTTTAATTTAGAAAATGATTTCGAAAAACTTTTATCTACAACGACATACTATTTGAAAAAGTGAAGGTGCTTTTAATAAAAATTCTCTTCCTGAGTAAAAACTCTTTTTCTTTCTATAATTTTATCAAAATAATTGCTCTTTAGATAAATAATTATATAAATAGTATAGTTTTAGTTTTGACATGTTGAAATTCTTGAAAAGTAAATACATTTTTGTATATACGCTGCCTTTATTAAAAAAAATTACCTAAGTAACTATTTTTCTGCCAAGATCATTATTTAATTTAAGTTCGTAATAAATTATTGGACAGTTTATTTTTATTTATTTTACATTTTCTGTTGAAATCTTGCAGCGTAAATATTACTGTGCGTTGGTTTAATTTAAAAATAATTTTAAACCAAATTGGAGGTATTATAAACTTTTTATCCATCAAGACTTAGGTTTATGAATAAATTGAAACTGCTTTTATAAAAAACAAACTCCTTGTTAAAGTGATATCTACTTTTATTATATTTTTACTAAAACTGCCGCTTTTTTAAATAATTAGTTAATTTTACATAGTATACAGTTTTAGTTATTCAACACTATTATATATGTTATTTTTGTGCTTTGATTCTGCTTAAAAATAATTTTAAACTAAATTGGAGGTATTAAAAACTTTTCATGCATCAAAGCTTATATGAATATACTGAAATTGCTGTTACACTTTATCTACCGGAGTAGTATTTTTTTATTATTTTACTAAGAGTATCGTATTTCTAAATACCTAATGAATTTTATAAATAATTGCATCGCATAGGTATAAGGTTTCAGTTATTCAACAATATTATATATGTTGAAATTCTTGTAGCGTAAAATATTTTTGTGCTTTGCTTGAATTTAGAAATGATTTTTAACCAAATTAGAAGTATTAAAAACTTTTCTTCTACCGAAGACGTCGCTTTTTTATCATTTTACTAAAACTATTTTTAAATGCCTAATGAATTTTACAAATAATTGCAATGCAGGTATATAGTTTCAGGTATTCAACGTCATTATATATGTTGAAATTCTTGCCGAGTAAAATATTTTTGTGCTTTGGTTTAATTTAGAAATGATTTTAAACCGAGTTGGAGATATTTGAAATTACATTTCCAACCAAACTATTACGGTCAGACATTCTCGCTCTAATATGATTACAATCATCTTTCATTTCCGGCTAATTTTTCTAATTTATTAATCAAAAATAAAATCTATATTGCCATAGTCATTGGAAAATTTCCTTTTACACTTGACCTATATTTAGAGAACATCCTTGCACTTTCCCTTTTCCTAGTAATAAATTTTCGCTGTGAATGGTCGAAAAGAAATTCCATTTACCATCAATACAATTAAATTATAGTTTAAATCATTTTTTCTTTTTCATTAAATCACCACCACGAACAACAGCAACAACAAAACAACAACAGGGGGAGGAAAAAGTGAAACTAATTTCTAAATGATTTTGTTCAAAGCTATATTTAACCTCCTGCAATATTCACGTTCTGATTCATTTTCCTTGATTACTTAGTTGCAGATCAATATAAAATTACTTTAGGACCTATTGTAAATGTAATAATGTGCTTTCTAAAAGCATAAAACTTAAAAGCCTCCATACTAAAAAGGGGTTGATAAAGTTGTCGTTTTATAAATATCGCAATGAAAAGAGGGTGAAAGGTCAAAAGAATATCAGAGCCTAATAAAATTATCAAACGAGCGATTTCATCACAAAATTTTCACATTTGATGCGATGATTTGTTAAATTCCATTTCAACCGTTTTAAATAAATTATATACGGTACGTTTAAAAGTCGCCGAAATCGCTATAGTGATAAATTCAAGTAAGTGGATAGGTAGGCAGCAATCGCGTTGAATTAAAAAGCAAACCTAAAAATGAATGAATAATGTCTGGCTAAAAATTTGATGTGCTGTTTGAGTCAAACACAAATAATTTTGTGTAAATAGTGAAATTGAAGCAAGTTTAATCGAATTTTCACCGCAACGTAAACCCACATAATGATTATTAAATATACAAAAGATAGGCGGGCGGCGGCAAAAACGCGAAATTATATTGAAAATGCAATAAATTTATAACAATCTGGCTGATGAATTGAAACGTTGCAATGATTTGTAAAATGTTATTTTTGTTATTTCGCATATTCTTACTACTACTCCCCGAACTTTTTTCTAACACTAGAATTGATGACTGTTGAATGAAATATATTTATTCGCCGAAGAACAATCATCGATCACTTTGAGAAAAATTTCAAATACCGACTTTCGAAAAAGCATGGAGCATATATGAGAGAATAAAGCAAAAAAAAAAGATCGTGGAGAAAGAAATGCGCGTAAGCTGATTGGTCGTGAAGCGTTAGTTTTCCATTATTTTTTCTCGATTTATTGAATCTCAATCCCAAAAGGTTTTCCTCCCGTTACGCTTTATTAATCATTTCTATATAGATTTTTCATGCAATAACCATTTTTAGACGCGTGCAAATGTATAAATAATGACATTTTGTATTCAAGATGGAGAGAGCGAGTGTGTGTGTGTGTGAGAGAAGGAGAGAAAAACAAGCGCTAAATAATTAATTAGATACAAAAAACGCAACACAATATATAGCCTAAAACGTGCTCGAATATTGCTTTTGTAAAATACACCGTGTGCATTTTATATTAATGGAAATTAACATATGGGCTTGTCTGAAATATTTATTATATAACGGCAAACGCAATAATGAATGAAAACGCTCATATAGTGCAATATTCAACCGCCTAATCGATTGTTTATTTATTACGCATTGTAAAAAATAACGCACCACACATAATCATATAATATAACAAATTTTCACATTTTATCAATACACATATTTTTTTGTTATATTGGTACCTACATATAAAAATATTTTTGATCGATTAAGAACTAAATCTAAATAGAATAATGTTTGCAATTCCATATAAAATATTTGCAACAGTTTCTGCTCTTTGTTTTTTTGCAATTTAATTAATATTTAAGTTTTATTTTCCAAGAGTGATCATATCCTGCAATATTCCACCACTTCATCTTTTTCTAAATCTAAAATTTTTACATATTTATACATATTTTTTATCATTAATTTAGAACAATTTTTGCAATTACGTAAAAAACTGTTTTTCAACATTTTTATATGAATTTCAGTGTTTTTCACCATCCTTTGATCATTTATCTATGAATTTCAGTGTTTTTCACAGTTTTTTCACCATTTTTTATGAATTTCAGTGTTTTTCACTGGTTTTTTTTCATCATTTTTCTATGAATTTCAGTGTTTTTCACTGTTTTTTCATCATTTTCTATGAATTTCAGTGCGTTTCACTGTTTATTCGATGAATCTTAGTGTTTTTTACTGTTTTTCATCATTTTTCCATGAATTTTAGTGTTTTTCACTATTTATTCAATGAATTTCAGTGTGTAGTTCTACAATAAAATTATTTTGTTTATTTTTTTATAATTTAGAGGTAA
This sequence comes from Adinopsis sp. GC000173, assembly GCA_030264715.1. Lineage (NCBI taxonomy): Eukaryota > Metazoa > Arthropoda > Insecta > Coleoptera > Staphylinidae > Adinopsis > Adinopsis sp. GC000173. Next base: position 20,321 of record JARJDW010009748.1, read on the forward strand.
ATTAAACGCTAAATATTATTTCGCAAGAAAAATGTTGCTTGAAAGAAAAAAACTCCCTAATCGATGGTTATTATAAATAATAACAGAAATTATTTTATTTTAATTATATGCAAAATCACGTAAAAAAACATTCAGGTAGGTGTACGTACCTACGTACAATTAAATTATTTCGCTGCATTTTTTTAAATTTAATTATGATGAAGGTAAATCAAATGCTGCTAAATTTTATTTTCCAAGAAGAATGCAGCATGCTTGAAGAAGAGAAAGGAGGAGGACAAGTTAACGACTCGTATTCTTTTGTTTTAATTTAAAGTGCAATTTCATTCTCACGAGAGCTCAAATTATGGTTTCGTAAGTTTTGCAAGTAATTTAGTGCGCATAATGAATATGCTAGTTTGCTGCCACTTTGGACGATGTGTAAAAAATTGTATTTTAATTGTAATACCGTCTCGACTTTAATCATTTTATACAAATAATTAGATTAATTATCTATTTGTTGGCGAAAACGTCGCGCAGACAAACACAAACGAACACAAACAAACAAACAAACAAACAAATTCTATTTCAATTAACTAAGATACGCGGGGGATGTTGTTTTAAAGAGAGGTTCACTCATCTTTGTTTTTGTGTAATAAAATTTGACGTTAAAGAAATTTGGTGTATTTAATTAATGAAGAACTTTTTGCTGGCAGCGCATAAATTCGAATAATTTATATTAGATGATAAAAACGAATGTTGTTTTGTGGAAATTAGTAATAAATAACCGTTGGTTGTTGTATTGTAGTTGGTTTTTTATTTTTCTAAAAGCGTCCATATGCTGTTTCTGGTGCTGTTGCTGTTGGTAATAATTAGACGTGGTTTAATATTAATATTTATGGAAAATGTTTTGGTTGAAAAAGAGATAAAAGCGTCATCTTTTATTACATGGAATTTTAACGGTCAGTTACACCAATATGTGTAGATATATATGTGCATGTATATATGTATATATGTATATATGGATGGTCAGTATGACGCCAGATTTTATAGCCAACATTCGCCACATTATCTGGCGCTCCTTTATAACCAATCAATGATCACAACGTTGATAAAAAGATATTTAATCTAACCGCATGTGTTTTATCGCGATGTGTGCGCCTGTATGTGTTGTACACTTTTTCCAGAAAAACTGTCAGTCAATAAATTTCCAACTTTGGCTTGTTATTCCCTATACACCGAAAGTTTCACTACTTTTTATTTTCACTTTCGAGTGTGATGGATTCAATTTCGAAAATTAAATGTATGGAAAAGTTTGTGTTGTGCCTTCTTACATATGAATGCATTCCTATTCAATGCATAATTTAGTTTTTGACAATATCTACGCAAAGTGAGTGCGCCGCGGCACACATACATACATACATACATACATATGAATGTGTGTCTGTGTGTGTGTATATGCTGGTTAAAAGTTTTCCTGGATATTCGGATAAGCTGCTATCAGACAGATATATGAGTTAAGTCCGTGAGTGGGACTCCCTATCGCATATTCTAGCAGAAAATGTGCCTGGAAATATGGATATCAAGTAATAAGCAGTACGCGATCCTGTCACATACTTAAAATTTATATTAGGTTTCAAAATATTAGGAACGGGAGCGCCGTCGTCGACGACAACGACACTCCAAAAACGGGGAGCGACGTCTTATTACTATTATTATTGCTACTAGTATATGCTGTTTGCAATGTCTCTCTTTCTCACAAGAAACGAAATTCAATCGTAAAAACAAACGAACTTTACACTGCATGAATTTCAACTACAAATATGTTCTATGTACGTTATTACATTATTTTTCAAGAAGAAGAAGAAGAAGAAGAACATGAATGAATGTGTAACTTTGAACTTTTTACTATCTATCTTGATACAATCGCATTTGGAGTTTTCAATTACCATCTCATTGTTTTCCAAACAATAAAAATAAAAACTGCATTTATTTTTACGATGCGATCTTGATACGCTTTTCATTCATCAATAATCGCATTTAAGCAAAAAATATCTGCTCGTTAATTGGCATAAAAAAGCTAACTCAAGGTAACTATTAGGTATATCAAAAGAAAGTTTCTCCTTGATTAAACAATTTCCCTTCCATATCTATTATTAATATAAAAGCAACTTATATGAATTTTATACAGAAAATGTGTGGATGACGAACACAAAACACTTTAGAAATAACTGCGAGCCATAAATTTTCTGAAGCGTTATCAAGAACGCACCAAAACAGATTAGAAAAGTTTATAAAATGATGTCTGACGTTTATAATTAATTGTCTCATAGCAGATATTGTTTGTTGCAATAATTCATGTAAAATATTATGATGTTTTATCAATTAATACACACACCCCTCTCAAAATCTACATACGCAAACATCTGTTTGTATAATCCCATTGTCGAAGTGTTATAATAAGCAAACGCGGGAAATTTCATTTATTTGAAACGCGACAGTTTTGCTTGATGCAATTTTAAATATTGTGAATCGTATAATTATTTTTTATGTAAAGTGATATAAAATAATTTCTGTTTTATAATAGACGACGATTCCGTTTCGTCGTTATAGTCCATTATATGACCTGTAAAGGGATTTTGCCAAAAATAATTAAAACATTATATGGACCATTAAAATCTAATTAAACGGCAAAAACATTAATTTAACTCTGCGCCTTTTTATAATTTAAAATTTGCAAAAAGAATGTTATATATGTATGTATGGGTATGTTATCAGTAGTAATATGTTTTTCGTTCATCCAGTTGTAGAAAAGGTAAGTACCTACGAGGAGAGTATACTACATATGTACGTATATACGCTCCTTTCTGCTGGTAGTTTTAGAGCGCCCCCAGAGGTGCCGGACAATACTTCCTCGTGAAATAAACTTACCCTTCGCTTTTCCCGTGCTGATAACATAGAGAGTGCATTACCGCCGCCTCCCAAAAATTCATTATTCAAACCTTTTTAAACGCGTCTGTCAGTAGCATAAAAAACACAAGTCAGCTTGTTTTGATTCTTTTTAATTTCACGAATCGATATCGAATACAAACAGATTAATTGTGTTTCGAAATAAGTATTGATTAGAAAAGTTTTCTGATGCTTTTCTTATTGAATAGCGCATTCATTTGTCTTCACTTGTTGATTTTTTCAAGCTATAGCAAATTGGTTTTGTTGGTTCGTCACAGATTTCAAATTAATTATAAGACTTATGGCTAAAGGCAAAAGAATAGAGTTTAAAAAAACGAAAGTTGTTCAATGTTCCACTGCATTGGAAAAATTCCGAAACTAATTGCAAAGTTTCCGGTGCTGCAAGCTTATACAGTGAACTTTTTAATGAGTCTTTGATATAGTAATCGCATTGAACGAACGTTTTCTATATATACACCTTTCTATTATGTTCGTTTGCACTTTATGAAGATTAACAAAGGATAATTATTTTTTGTAGCTTGTGTGCGCGCAAGCGTTAGAAAAAAAGGTTTTTCTTTTGTTATTAAGCCTCTCTCTGAAAGATAAAAATATTATATATGAAAGTTATAATCTGGGAAAGTTATTAAAAGTTAGTTTCCCCTTTTAATTATCCCTCAAGCTATTTACGCGATAAAATTATCTGCAGCCACCGTTGAAGGAAAAAAGAATGTGTGCGCGCTATGTGTGTGGACGATTTGATAAAAAAATATAAAGGGAGCTTTAAGAAACAAAAGCAGAAACAGAAACAGAAACGGCGTGCGTTTTCATTTATATATCAAATATATAAGTGAAGTGGACGCAGGTGGTTATGGCCGTATGTAGGCGGCAGGTGGTGTTATCCTTGCAGCTATTATTGCTTTCCCTAGTGCACTCCGTTTGCCCTCTTGGACCCTTTACGTTTCCCAACTGCACAGAAACGTTCAGCACTATTAAGAGTTCTAAAGGGTAAGTGGAACGACATCCAAGGACTGGCTACTTTCATAAATCAGCTTGTTATTATGTAAAATCATTAATCAAAGTGGGATGTTGGATCATAATTGAGGCCGAAGGATGGTAGTTTAAAACTTTCCCGCATCCCATAATCACTTTTTGCGTTTTAGTAGATGGCATACAAATACCGCACCCGCACCCGCACTCGCACCCGCACAACCACTAACTTTTTTATAGAAAAAATCATTTTTAATGCTTAATTATTATTAATACATCTCCTCCGCCCTGTGCCGGCAAACTGATGTTTTATTCAACAATTTCTCTTTTGATTGTTTATTCACGTTGTCACATGATTTTCTAAAATAAAGTTTTAATGATTTATGTTTTCAAATTCTAACAAACATACAACAACAATAATCATTTTAGTTGATAAATTACGAACAAGAACGACACAGGCTGTGCATTAGCTTGATAATAATTATTGGATAAGTACGTATGAAAAATTGAACACGTTTCTGATGCTATCTATGTAAGTCAGTCTATCTACGAAAATGCGAATAAGAAATGTATATGGAACGGGAAAAAAGGTAACAAAGAAAATCATACTCCTAATTAATTAAGTTGCGCGCCGCGTGGAACTTATGAATCCGCACGAAAACTTTCTCAACAATGGCACCTACGTGTATCGCATTAAATTGGAAAATGAGTCGCTCATTCCCAAGCAGCTTTTCGCTTAACAAATTGCTGTAATTTACAAAATATGTCAGTCATTGTCGGGACAAATGAAGCGCACGCGTCACAACCAGCTGGAAGTGTTTGCGACAGTCGTACTATTTATCGCATACTCTAAACTTCCCAGCAGACCGCAGTAGTACACAATCATCAACAAGAATGTCAAGCCCATTGTTCAGGAAATATCCCTGTCAACTATTTAAAGCATATTCCATCTGAAACTCTTATCAATACTCGAGAAACGTTGACATTCGTACTCAAACAATTTCTATTTATGCATAGAATATTATCGTTTTGCGTCGTTGTGTGGTTGTGTTGATGTTGTGCGATGGTGGTGCAAAATCATCAAAATGCCATTTTTAATTATAATTCTATAGCAATCCTTGTTTTCCATCACATTACATTCAAGATTCAGCAGCAGCAGCAGGAGCGGCAGCAGCGGCAGCAGCGGCAGCAGGTTATTGTTTAAGAGGGCAAAGCAAACACTTGGTTTTTAATTATAATTTTCTAACAATTTGCTTATGTCACATTCAATTTTCGGCGAAAAAACTTACATTGAAAGAGTGTCCATCATTCAACCAATAAATTTGCCATTCACAAAATTCATCAATCTTTATTATCCTCGCTTGACAGAAGCAATTCTCATTTCGCTGTTTGAATATGCAAGCGTCGATTCTTAAATTTCCTCAAAACGCACACACACACGTACACACACATACATTCGTACACATAAACACACAAAAATTTCCATGAATTTCAATCAGCAATTTACGAGTGTTTTCGCGCATAATTGCCGCCGCTAACATGAATTGTACTAAATTGTATTTTATGGCGCTTAAATATAAAGGAGCAAGCGTGCATTTCACACAAATTCGATTCTTATCTGTTGCTTGCACATACTCCAATAAACTAATAAAATAATAATTGCATAATTACGATTGGTAGTGCGGTGGTGATGAAGGCTTTTGAATATTTTTGATCACTACGTACTGATAGATTTGCATGCGCTTTTGACATGTTGGATAAATAGAAAATGTTGAGCGCACGCAAAAATCGTTTGCGCCGTTGTGTTGCCGTTGTGTTGCCGTTACATTGAACAGCATTTTTAACTATAGAACAATGAAAACATTACATGTGCATAAAAAGTGTATAATAAAATGATTTATAATATAATAATTTTGATTAATTCATTTTAGCAAACAGCAAAAAAAATGTTAATGCATGTGCAACAAATTGTTGCAAAACATTTACATTATACGATACTAATCTAGCAAGAACTGAAAATACCATTTCGTTAATAACATTTACATACAATTTTTTCCAAGTGCAATTAAAATGTAAATTGCCTCAAATTAAAATTTAGAATAGTTTTTTTTCTCTCTGAGCGAAAAGACAAGCAGAAGCTTTAATTTAATTCTGATGAGGGGTAGAAAAGTTTTAAATTTAATTGAGTTCATCCTCCACATATTTATTATAAAGTTACCGAAAAGTTAATAATTGATTCTTTGGGCATTAATTATGATTTCAAACATTTAATGGTTGTTCAATAATTCCCATGTGTAATATGTCATTAAATATGAAAATCGCCGATGATTATTCACTCTTCATCAATTTGGACGTAAATCAAGCATTTTGTGAAAAATGATTCCTATATAATATTTTTTGTGTTTGTGTGGAACAGATGTAGTTGAAATGTAAAAATTATGCGCATGCATTAAAAAATCGTTGACATGGAATGTATTTCCTTTAAAAAATTTTCCGCAAAATAATAGTACATTATCTCACAATATAAAAGCATAAACGAAAAAAATTCATTCGTACGTACGTATATATAAATGAAAATAGGAAAACGGCTTTTGTGCGCATTGTCAGAACGTCTGAGCGTTTATGAAAGTTGCTAATTATAGAATGGACTTTAAGGATTTCGTTATATAAAAGCGTATATACAATTTGAGATAAATTCAAGTTATTTACTATCTTTTAAGTTGAATGAATGTAATCTTTGTTATTTGTTAGAAAACTCACTTCTGTACGAACTTTCTAAATAATAACTTCTCTCGCATCTGAGTGAAAACGTTGAGTTTCAGTACGCTTTTCCCTCTATTCTCTAATTCTCGATTTAATTTTCTATTATACTTCATAGCATAATAACAAGAATTTACTAGTGCTATATATGTAGTTTTTTTCCAGCTTCAGCTTCAGCTTCGCAGCAGCTTCCACTTTATTCTTTTACATTTTTACATGCATTTTCAGATATAATTCGTCTGTAGTAGTAGCTTCTTCTTCTGCGAGGGAGAGCGCACAATAGCCGAGCAGATTATTTATAATTTCATTTAATAATGCCAGCAAAAACTTTTTAATAACCATATTTTCATATTTTTCCCTTATTATAGTTTCTCTTACAGCATAATATAGCACAATTTAGAAGCGTTTTATTTTCTTCATACCTCATGAAGCAGGTAAATGTCCTGAGTAATGGGAAGATCGTTTTCAGTGAGACACACATCAATTCCTCGAGCGTCGAAGTTTTCCCGTTTTATGTAACTTTATAGCGCGCTTAGAAATTATCGAATATTACGTCCAGTTAGTTTCTCCTATAGCATTTACCAACTTGACATAAAATCGCTCTTTTTCGAGACTTTGTACAGTTAAAAGCTTTGAAAAAATTGTACTTGTAATACTTGTAAAAGCGGCAGTAGTAACAGTAACATTTAACGGAAAACTATAGTATACTACTATATATAGGTATTATAGTATAGCAGAAATCTTAGCCGCGCGTGAGCATTACATTCAACTTTTATTATTAAGCAACCAGCTCTTAAATTTCTTTTCATTTAACATACACATAGCATTTAAAACTGTTTTAGCGGGCGAGCTCGTTGGTAATGTATTTATCTTTCATAGAAATGGACTGTAATAAATAGACCAAATAACTGTAATGTTTCCAGAATAATCGCACACCTTAAAATTTTAATGGACGGCGGATATGCGCAAACTCTGCGCCTCTACTAATATTAGCACGCTTGTTAAGTTTTCATAGTATACTTTTCGACAGGTCTTTGCGTTTTGGTTTGTTAAAGTTTTCGGAAAGTAAGTAAAGCGTACAATGACGTCATGCTTTAATATAAACTGAAAGGCCGACAATGGAAACCGACAGCACAATCTAAATATGGATCGTTTCATGTGCTAGATCGGAAACATGGTTAAACCGACTGTGCACTGAAGAACTCGATCCACATAAAACTTATTACATTTGCAATGTTAAAACATTTTCAATTACATTTCTATTCTATGCTGGTTGTTATCAAAAAACATAAAACGAGAGAGGAGAGCGAAAAGGTGAAAGAAATGGATTTGAAAAGATCTGTTTCAATTGTTGCTTCACGAATATAAAAAAATATGTAATTTTTTTTAATAAACTTTTGTTATTGATTTATGGCAGAAACGCAAGTCTCTCTCGACTTTTATTTAAGTTGACTTTGCAATTCCTTGCAATATAGTCATATATATATATACGTATATGTTGTAGCCGGAGTATGAAAAGATTTATTTCCTTTTTATGAAATACAGAATTAAAAGTGAACGTCTTAACAATAGGATAGCAGGAAGCAGAATGTCTTTTTCTTATATGCGGTGTATATGTGCTGAGTTTCATTTTTGACGTTGGCACGTGCAAGCAACTGCTTTGATATTTATAACTTTTATATAGCAAAGATTTACATGATTCATTGACTCGATTATATTCGAATAATATTTTAGATTTGATATCGCTTTGCTCTCTCAGTCAGTGTGTATGTCTATGAGATCGATTCATTTCCCTACCACCATCCAAAAGCAATTTTTGTTTCAATTTTCTTGCCTCAATGTAGAGGTACGAGTAAGTGTACAAACTATACAAGAAATTTACGCTGATATTGAAGTTATCAAAGTGTAATGATAAGAGAACAAGTAGAACAAGTAGAAGAGAAAAAAAAACACGAAGAAGTATGCAAAAAAGTTTGCTCATCTCAAACAAGTTTAAGCTAATTTAAAATTCCACTATACATATATATATTATATATTATGACAATATAAATGCATGCTCGTGTTAAGAATTATGCAGTTTCTTGTAAATTAGAATTATGTAGTTTTGAAGCGCAACAAGCGTATATATTGAAAACTAAATCGCGTTTATATCTCTAATTTTGAAGTTGCTTTGTTATAAATTGCATCAAATAACATCATTATTCAACTTTATTCTCCCTCTTTCTCACCCTCAAACAAAGCACCCTTCCACCGATTCATCATTCTGACATAAGCCACACCAATTATAGAAATTGAACTTTTAGAACAATTTCAATACCGTGGTAATATCACGTGGCAATTGTTACTCTGATTATGAAAGTAATCAAAAGTACTTTTCAACACTAAAACTTAATTAAAACAATACGTTCCATTTTATATAATAAAATAAAGATCTCTCTGGCACTTCTTACATTTTGACTTTTCTTTTCTTATACCAAATTATAAATTATATGTCCGCCGGGCGCGACATTTATTACGATAATTAAAGATAGTATAAATGCACGCATTTACATTTATTAATAACAATTTCATGTTTATTAGCGGTAATTAAATTTAATAATTCCTCGCGCGTGTTGTCATTGTAGCATGAATTTATCGATATTTCAGCTGGCCAAATAAATTACACGCTCATCATTTTTTAATCAGTTTTGTTGAATAAAAAATGCACCAACGTATAAAATTGTTTTTTTTTGCCGTTCTACATCTAATGATATTTGTAAAATATTTATGCCACTGGTTCGCTGTTTGCATGTAAAATTTAATATTATATACGAAGGATTATTTTATTTTTCAAGTATAATAAAAATGTGATTTCATTTCATTTGAAAGAGCTGGAAACCAAACGAGGAGTGGAGTTGGATGAAAAAAGCGCGCAGAGCATATACACAGTTAAAGAGAGAAAATTTTTTAAATTGGAATACAAAAGAAGTGAAACGAAAAAAGAAGAAGAAAAAAAATTCTAAAGAATAGAATCAGATATGTATTTCAACAAATGCAAAGCAATGAGATTGCTCTTGTCGTTTTATACGTTTTTTTTAAGATGCGCGCTCATTTTAAGAACAATACGCATATAGACAAAGTTTTCGGATAATTTTAAAAAAATATTCCACGAATAAAGATGGAACGATGGACGAGGAGCGAAAAAAAACTAACGAAATAAATGTAATACAATTCCGACGCTTTTTGTCTGCTCCGTTCGGATAAAATGAACATGGCTATAATTTGATTCAAACCACATTTTCTGCGATGCCACCCGGAATATCTAAACTCTTGCAGCAATGTGCGCTCGCGCTTTACTGTAAATCCGACTTTAATTTGGACCGTGGGGTTTAGAACTTGTCCAATTTATATATCAGTGGAATAGCAAAATATAGAAGGTACGACGAACTGGAATCTGAATCTGCACGGAAATTCAATTGGCAAATTCCTAGCGCTATCGTCCCCCACACCTCCGTACTACAGATATTACTCTGTCAAATTATTTTATCTTTTTCGTGCTCGGTTCCCACATTCAGTTTTACATACATTTTCATAGTGTTATCACAAAAAATATATAAAATGACAAGAATGCGCGCACGAGCTTCATATAAGCGTATAAAAATGTACTATATTCTCGTTTTGTTTTTTTTTCAGTTTTCTTACAACTTACCCATACAATTTTTTGTATACATAAGTAGGACAAGTGCATAAACTCACCTGAAACAAACAAAAAAGAGAGAAATAAATATAAATATTTTTGGTACAAAATACATTGAAACATTTTGGCATTAAAATTCAAATCCCATATGGAGGTGTTTCAAAATCAACTCATTTCATGCTATGTAAACGCGCTATAAACCAACCCCCAAATCAACTCTAATAGCAGCCAACAACAATTCATATAAAATAAATTTTAACAAAATTGTTTGATAGTTTAATTATATGCACGTGTATATATATACTCGTATATACGTATATAGCGAATGAATTGATAAAGTACTACTACCACTACCACTACTACAAGTTTAGAAGAATTTAATTTGACACCATCACACCACGCGCGATAAATTCCTTTAGTGCCTCCTGGTACCAACCATCCCTTTAATGATTATTACATTTCCTCTTTTATACGTGATGTGGTATATAGGCATTTAATTTACGCACAATATATATAAAAAAATATTTATTCTCAGACACATATGGCTTCGGCGGCGGCGGTGCGTGTATCGCAAATCAATCAACATTTAGGTTTAACTTTAACTATTAATATGTTTAATCGTGTTTCATTATAGATTCTGTTTTGATGAATTTATGTATGATTATTTTAGTAAAAATTAAAAGTTAATGAAACAATATCGAATGGAAGAATTAGTGTCATTTGATATAGGTTATTGGTATACACATACAGCATTGGCAATATTGTTTTTTGATAAAAATGCCAGGAAGATTTAGGAATAAAGCATTGCCAACCTTGCTTTTTTTTGGTGGAAACGTTAGGAAGATTTAGCAATATAGCATTGGCAACCTGAATCCAAAGGTTTATATTATTACGTCAATGTCAATTTGTTATTTATCAATTTTTTAAATTATTTCCAATTTTTATACAGTTATGATGATTACATGATGATAATGCCCACAAATTGTAAAAATTTTATTGTTTTCTAAGATCGAAATGCATAAACTTATTTTAAAAACGGTTATAATAAAGTCTGAAGAATTACGATTATATCATTATGTTTCACCAAAGTATTTTGAATTTTAATGCGCCAGACATTTAATTTTCACACAATATATTATTTATAAATATGGCTTCGAATCATATCAATATCAATCACGCTTTTTTCAGCTAATCTATAAGCGGCAATTTTTTATGTAAAAAAGAAATCAATATTCTGTGTAAAGTAGATATATGGAAACTGATAACTTTATTACAATATATAGTATATGTATATAGTATATAGGTACACATACAACACATACAAATTTAAATGCCCCAGGCGGAGCTGATAACACAAAAAAGCCAACTGAAAATTATGGTTTAATTTATCAAGAACACTCTCGCATTTTTAATGGGCGTCTAGTAGAAAATTTATACGAAAATCAATTGTTTGATAATATATGAAAGCGTGTCTTGAGTTAATCAATTATTAAATTTATTAAAAGCATCATAAAAAAATTATCTGTGTGCATAATTTCGCTCATGAATTTATTTTTAGGGCTGTGCGAATAAATTAAAATCCTTATCGTGCGCGCACCACGAGTCCTGACATTATAAATAGATTGTTTGGTTCCAGGTACTTTATATTAAGCTAGCTCGATTTTGCATCGGTGAATTTTTCACCTCATGCCTCCAAAAAATTATCGTATAGGTACGTCTTCTCCTCCCACCTATATGTACCTAGTTCGACAATTAAATTTTGAAAGTGTATTTGGAGCGGAAGTTAAAACTAATCTATTTAAGGTCAATCAGATAAATGCGAGAAAGCGTTAAAGGTTTTTCACGGCCCGTAAACAGATGGTTCGGTAGATAAACATAACAATAAAAGGTGCGAATGAAAAGAAGTAAAATGGGGTTGTGTAGGTGTGCAATGGGGGAAAGAAAACGTGAGTGTTGTTAAAGTGTACACATATCACACATCAGGATCAATTCCCAGTTCAATATTCAATCATTTTATTTTCATTGTTGTGACAGAAGAAAAAAGTAGTAGGTATACATGTATATAGGTATATATACATATAATACTTGGAGCGTTACTCATTTGTAATTTATGAGGGCGGTATTAGTAAGAAAAAGCTCAGACAAATGCAATATCTTACTATATTAAAAGTTTTGTAAAGCTGCTGCTATTAAATAAAGCGATGCAAGTGTTTTGCTTTAGCCATCTAGCCATGTTGATGGTGGAAGGTGTATTGTGTTATAAATGTCTGCATATTTTACGTCTTCTTCTTCTTCTAAACTCTGCGCATTTAATTAAACGAGTCGGTGTATCCAGCAGTGCCTTTATGTTTTCTCATCACAGATATGTATTGCACCCACCGTCGTCGTCTTATGACGTGTTCTTTTTTTCAGCAGCTCGCCCGACGTTAAAGTAGAGAAAAATTAGAAACTCTAACAATGTGTTACAGTAGTGCAATAAGTATAAATTATTTAATATATTTTCTTTTCTAGAAAAGTTTCCTTTCTACTTTCGGCGGCGGCGGGTAGGTGGGTACTTAGTTTTAGTACATTTCTCAATGCATTTCTAGAATTTTTATGAAAAGTATAAGAAAAGAAAACGCTTCATATATATGTTTTTTATTGCATCTTTCATTGCAATATTAAGTCGCTTTTCGTTGAGGGGGAAAACGTGGATGGTAATAAAAAGATATTTTATTTTATTTTCTATATATATCTATCCATGTTTTTTTTGTATTAAATCAAAATGATTAGTTATTTATCTATTAGCGAATGGATGTGAGTATTATTAGAGCTTAATATCAAGGATGTTAACTTACGCCTCATCACCATAACATTCTCATTATTCTTCAGGCTAGACGGTAACTCGCCGGAATCTACTTTACTGTTCAAGTACATTTGTCTAAATGTCTGTATCTGAGCTGTTCCACCAGAGAGAACATTAGCGACATTACAAAGATCATGACTACCCATCAGATATCATTTTATATTATTATTATTATTATTATTATTATCGTCATCATGGTAGATGGGAAATAAGACCTATAGTTTTAACGGCTGATAGTGCGGAATATATACAAGATGCTAAAGGCTGGGGGCGAGCAAAGTAAAGAAAAGATAAAAAGGAATGGTCTATATGTATCTAAATAATTTTTGTCGATGAAATCAAGCATAAAAACGCAAAGCTTATGCGCCCTATAAAATATTCATTCCTTTCGAAATCCTTTCCATTGGGAATCCAGAAAAAAACTCTTTGGCAAAGTATTTGTTATCGTTTAGGGAGCAACCAAATATAGATTATATGGCCTCAGTGCTATTACAGAATGATAATTTTTAAGAAATGCTTAAATGGTCCCCAGTTGCAAATTGGGAATGGCTGAGAGAAAAAGAAAGCAAGTAGGTATACGTATTTGTACTCGCACTCGTACTCGTACTCGTATTCATCCAGTAAAAAACACAAAATGTTAAAGAGATATCTAAAAGTATATAAATGAACGAGCAATTTTAAAGTCACCTTTTCCGGCATCCAGATTAGAGCATTTCTCTGCGGTAATTAGAGTCACATGCGCGCGAGTAATTGTCTGCACCATGTGCACCAAAATCTCCCGTTTTGCGGTGAAGCATCAGTAGTTGAATGCTTATCGTTTTCCAAGCCACGATTTTCATCCGGATACCGCTAATGTACACATCTCCCAGCTTCAAGACAAAGCGTTTTGTAATTTGCCAACGCTGTTTTTCCATCCATTATATATAAGTCAACGGAAAAACGGAATTGACGAATGTTCAAAGCAAGCAACACGATGATGAATGTTGGAATTATGTAAAGCACCTGTCAGAGACTCGCCGGCGTGATGAAAAACCACATTAAGGTTGACGTAATTACGAGAGCATGACCTTTATTGGAAAATAATTCATCCTGTTGGTGGTGGTGCTTGTGCTTGCACTGCTGCCGTCGTCGCTACTCTACTCCTGCTTCGCTGCCTCATCGTGAAAATGCCTTTAGTTTAATTATGTATTACGAGTGCAGGCAGCAGCAGCAGCAGCAGCAGCAGCCGTAGCATAAAATTCACCATTCTTCCAATGCATAATTTTCATTGATCGCATACATCCATCCACCTCGTCATAACAACTCAATTTCCAATCGATCGCCCCAACAGTTTCCATGCATTTTTAAAAAAATAATGGTCAAAGCAGGTACAAAACTAATCTTCCATAATAAATCACGCAATTACATTAACAATGGAAGTGAAGAATTTTCCATTTCACTCGAATAATTTATCAACACCTTCATTCCTTATACAATAATCAATCTCGTTTTTTTAACGTTCACGTTTAGTTGCACTTAAGAAAATTGTTGGTGTTTTTCGCAATGTCTTTTGTGACGCCTAAGTTTCCACTTCACTTATGTGCCAAGTGGAAAGTATGCGCACAATGAACTCTAATTACCGTATTAAGAACAATCAAGAAGATGGATAGAAATAGGTTAGCATTTAGAATGCATTTCTTGCATACATCAATCACAATGTGCACATAGCACTAGTACAAGTAGGTACATGCATACGTATCCATATGTACATACAGCATACGGAAATATTCAAGGGAGCAGTGTAGATGGTTAGGATGATGGTTAGGGGTGGTTGGTTGTGTGTATGCGATATGCATTCTCGCTCAATACATATCCTATTCTGGATGTCACCTTGACTGAGTGGTAATGCATCACTACGGTCACTGGTTCTGCACGATATTGGATATGCAGCAGCGCATATAATGATTATGTGCCATCCGTTTATATCACCCTTGAAGCGAAAATTTGTCCGATGCCGCAGCACAGCAGCATCAACCGATTTTATGATGCTAAAAAACCAACCAGACCATCCACCATTGCAATGAAAAAAAGAAGATATCGCAGACATTGACGTTGGAAATTGTCTTACATTCAACGTAGAACGTCGATTGCATCAAGGCGTAAAGTTCTCGCAGAAAATATTGCCGTTTCGCTTTTATACTGAAGCTTGGAATGTTCTTTTCCCCTGAATAATAACCCTCTTAGCAACGCAGTCCGTCGTAAAACAGACCCCTAATAACAATAAATAGCCAGTTTAACCTAAATGGGAATATGTTATAAACGTTATGGCTCGATCACGATGTTAGGTTTTTGTGAATATATACAACCAACAGCAGCAGCAACACCACCACCACCAACACTCATTTATATTTTATCCCAATCATTCTTCGAAGAATTCATTTCGCTAATTAAAAATGGATTCGAATGAAATGTATGTCGACTTTCCCACATACATAACGTAGCGGAGAAAAAAGATATATATAAAAATAAAACAACACTCTAACAAATGGATTAAAAATTAAAATAACATCTGTTGTGCACCTCCACCACTACCACCACCACCACCACCATGTTTGCATTACAATATTGAAACTGTTCACCGAAATTTTAAACAATAACACACCGTATTATTACGCTATACTATGGTATATGCTATAGATATAGATATAGAACAAGCGCAATAAATTTTTGAATTTATGACGACAAAAACTATAATCATTTTGAATTATTCAAAGATTTTCTAATATTGATAATAGTTGGAAAAGTTCCGGGAAAATTAACGTTCATTCAATATTTAACTAATTACTTTCTAAATACTCTTGGACAAATTTCAAGATAATAAAGTATGTGTTTAAAAATTAATAAAACTTCTTGTATATTCTTCATTCTTTGAAATGAAATGTCGCTCGCAAAATGCATAATTTTAAATCTACCTCATTATTTGCTTAATGTCAATGAACACATTTATTACACTTTACACTTTAATAAAACGCTGAGGTTATAAATATACACAACCACACAACAACACACACACAAGTTTTAATAGCAACAAGGAATAATAATAAACATGTGTAAAATAATAAAGCCTTTAAGACCTTTCAGAAACTTTTCGCATTTCCCGAATGGCCACTCGCCGACCATTATGTATGTGCAGACCATAAGTTAATTAATTATAGAACGCAACGAGCATAAAATAATTTTTCTACGAAACTATATGATTTCGAGAGAAAATAATTAATTATGCAATAGTTTGACGCTACGCCCGCCCATCCGCCGTATAGCCTTTGCTGAACTGAAAGTATTTTGATTTTCTTTATGTTTATTAACAAAAGTATTAGGTGTAGAATATTTACTAAACAAATCAAATTTCAGTGAGAGAATTAGTGTCATTTGATATAGGTTAATAAAATAATTGTATACATATAGCATTGGCAATCCTGTTTTTAGGTGAAAATGTCAGAAACATTTAGAAATAATGCACTGCAACCTTGTTTTTTTTTGGTGGAAATGTTAGGAAGATTTAGGAATGTAGCATTGGCAACCTGAGTCCAAAGGTTTATATTATTATGTCAATGTCAAGTTGTTATTAATTCTCTATTTTTTAAATTACTACCAATTTTTATACAGTTATCATAGTTTTTGAATACTATAATTGTGAATAAGTTTTTTATCTTCTTTATGTCTCTTAGCACAAATATAAGGTGCAGAATATTTACTAAGAAAATTTTAACAAGTTTCCACTCATATCACAATATCTATTCTTTTACAATGAAAATTTCTAAAAAAGTCTGAATCAAATATGACACCAAATGAGAGTTTATATCATTACCTCAATGGCAACTTGTTATCTATTTCTTAAATTGTTAGCAATTGGTATACAGTTATAATATATAATAACTTAAGAGCGAAATTCATCAACAACATTATGTATGTGTAGACCATAAGTTAATTAATTATAGAACGGAGCGAGCATAAAATAATTTTTCTACGAAACTATATGATTTCGAGAGAAAATAATTAATTATGCAATAGTTTGACCTCCGACCGCCCGCGCCCCCTCCTGCACCTCCTCCCGCCGTCTAGCCGCCTAGCTGAACTGCAACTATATAAAACTACAAGTAGAACGCAAAAGGTTAACTAAATTTGAAGAGTAAAAAAATCATTTATCTTCGTTATCTAATCGGCAAACGTGCGTGCTGCATCGTTGAGTCAATATTGAATTAAAATGTACGGAAAAAGATGCAGGAATTTGATAATTTTGTGTTGAAGAAGCGCAAACTGCAGGGGTGCTAAAGAGTCATTTATCTTTTAAGTTGACTACAATGTGTATAAAATGGTTATGTAAAACTAGTGCCGAGCAATATGTATTTTGGCGTGTGATGGTTTTGCGTTTTACTACACTATGATTATTTATCATGTAAGTGAAGCAACCGAAAATACGGCTCTGTGTGGCGGTGCCGGTGTCGGTAGTGCCGGCAACGCCGTCGTTCACAGAAAAGAATGGGTGGGTAAGGTTCTGTTTTTTCAATGTGCAAAAGCGCGACGTGTGCGTGCGTCACGTAACTTTCACAACGTCTTCAGAGAAAGGCGCGTTCAGATATCCTTATATTAACTCGCACGTGTCGAACATTTATATTAACTAATTTTATTTATGAAACAACTTGGAACCATTTATCGCCTTCTGGCATTTACTACGCGCTTTGAAACGAAATGTTCTTCGTTCGTTTATTCGTTCTATATATGTCTGTATATGTATGTATGTTGTATTGGAAAAAAGCAACTTTACACTACTGTGCTGCTGCATGAAAGTGCTTCTATGTGACATGTTTCTCATTTATTTAATAAAACCGTTTATTGTAAACGCGTACGTTATTCATTTCAGCACAATTGACATAATCATTTTTTTCTCTTCTTTGTTGAACATACATTTGACATACATTTTCATATTATATTAAAATAAACAAAACTCTGTTTGGGATTAAAAAAAAAACTTCATTTGCATATTCAAACAAAAAACGCTTTCGGGATTATATAAATTTTTTAAATCCTTTGAAATATGCGCTTATTTGATCACTAAAACTTTTTTCCTTAATGATTTCACATAATATTAGACATGTACATTTTTTTCCTTCCCTCGCGCGCTGCTTTATGTGGGAAATAATTTACCATCCGAGTGCACTGTAAGAGTAGAAGCACGTCTTTTTTGGATGGCCTCTAAGATAATGCATCCATTACTCGTAGTGTCACTGCCGCAAAATATTACGTGGCGCACATCATCGCATGCAAATAAATAGCGCAATTACAGTAATACTCTTACTTTGCTAGCGTTGCTTTTATCTTATCTTTATGTAGGTAAATTCCACTACCCAACTTTTCGGGTTAATATACACAAAACCATTTGCGTCAACTTATTTTATACATTCCGTAAATATCCAAGCAAAAAGCGAAATTAATATTGTAGCAGGAATTATTTCTACAAAAATTCCATGCAATAATGTTATAGTAGTTGGTAGTTAAGGTTCGCATCCATTGAATTGAATTTTGCCCAAATTTTGCAATATTATATATACCTATGTATAATAAGTTACGGTCATTCCACAACGCATGAAGTTAACCGCAAATCCTAGAACAGTACCAACCAAAAGTTACTAAATGCGTGATAACGGCGATAACACGTCAAATGTCAAATATAAAAAAATAGTTTGGTTTCCAATTTGGTTTGACAATTATTTGCCATTTCTGTTGACAACGGGCTACCCTAGCATTTAGTAATTAAACGAAAGTAGCGTCTCGATACAGGTAATGCATATAATGATAATGGAAAATAGGCCGTCAACCGATAGTGACCATTTACGTCAACTTATTTTATACATTTCGTAAATATCAAGCAAAAAGCAAAATTAAAATTGTAGAAGGAATTATTTCTACAAAAATTCCATGCAATTCTTATTCCTACAATAATGTTATAGTAGTTAGTAGTAGTTAATGTTTGGATTTGGACAAATTGAATTGAATTTTGCCTAAATTTGGCAATATTTAATAATTAAACAAAAGTAGCGTCTCGATACAGGTAATGCATATAATGATAATGGGAAATAGGCCGTCAACCGAAAGTGACGCGTTGCATATTTCATTACTTTCCCTCTCGGCGGTGTCAGCGGCTCATTCCCCTGACGGAGTATGGCCTCATGGCCTCTTGTTCAAGACTTCAAGCTATCTATCCTTCCATTGTGCTTTGCAGATACTCCGACAAAAGTTGAATTCCTTAAAGCCTTAAAGGAATTGAATCAGAAACTCGTTTCGTCCCAAAAATAAAAAAAGTTTTTCCTTTGAAAAAAAAAGTGAGTGAGCGAGAGAGTGGAAAGGAAGGAAAGTTGATGCAACAGTGAAACGTACTTTATGTCCATGACAAAAATACGGAAATCTTCCTTTAATCTCCTATATACTCGTATACATTGAGGTATATATACTCGTATATAAATGTATTTGTACAATATTAGCGCGGCAAAAGCAGTAATCAATTTTAGTACGTAATGAAAGAGTGAACCAAAGTTGAAATTTTTGTGTGGAGTAAATGTTTGGTTTTGTCATGGCAGATAGATGACGCTTGTTTTCTTCACGCAGTAGTAAAATAATAAAGATTTTATGGCCCACTACATTCTCTTTTCAAACTTTCACGAACAAACAAGTAATTAATTTAAAGCAATCGTAAATTATAATTTAGTGTCCTTTATGTTTGTTCTACCTTTATAATTTTCTCCAAACACACACAAATACAATGTAATTGTAAACATGTTGATGATGGGTGTGAAAAAAATGTTCAATGTTTGACAAATGGCTCATGACCAATGTGCGTCGGTAATGACGAGATGAGATGACATGCTCTTGTAATATTCAGCAGACAAGCCGTCAGCCATCAAGACTCCACAAAATTCAAAATAACCCTCAAACGATTCGTAAACGATATCACACTTTATCCATAATTTATGACCTTACTCATTTCCACGCTTTTATTACTTTACAATTAAATTGATTCAATATTTAATTTGCCGTTTTCATCAAGCCGAATAAATACAAATCGCATCGAAAGCGAAGGAAAAAAATAATTATTAGGTAGTTACGTGGATTAATTAACTTAAATATTTGCAAGTGAGTAAGTGAGTAAATGCTTTTCATCATTCCGCAGCGTCACCATTAAGCGCCAAACTTAAATTTTCAGCAGGGACTAAAAGCAAAAGCTTGATTTAGGTGTTGTTTATTATAACCATAGATGGATGGATAAATGTCCGAACTAACTTGATGAGGGTACAAACCCACATCGAACTTTACTTGACAACGTTTCTTTTTTTCATCAGTTTGAACGAACGAAGAAAAAAACATCCCTGAATGAAAAACGTATTTTCAGCATTTGTGCGCATTCAATTAATTTTAAGTGCATTTGATTTAGAAAAGGAGAAAAAAATATTTGTTAGAAACGAAAAAAATGAGCACATTCGATTAGTATTTCTTTCACGCCGGAATAAATTACTCCCTTCAGGAATACCTACACTAATGGGATTGCCTAAATCCTTTCACCAGCCCTATTTGTAAATTAGCACACGCAACTATTCCATATCTCTAAGCACAAAACTATATGAATACGAATAGAAAACATTTAAATTATTTTTGGCCGCGAATGGCACAAATTGGAATGATTTTATCGATGGGGTGCGAGCAAAAAACGAGCGAGCGAAAATTGTTGTTGTTGTTGTTGCTGTTGCTGCTGCGACCGAAGCAGCAAAAATACAAACAAAATAAGGAAAGAATTTTTGCAGCTGCTTGTTATGTGAAATGAAATCATCATGTCTAGCATTCCTAAAACCCTCTTATTAAAGTATCTGATCACGTAGAGATTGCTTTTTCCCTCTCTTCACACATGCTTTAATCTGATAGTCAGCTTCTTTCAAAAAAAAAACTAATTGTTTTTCCTGCTTCAATTCAATTTTGTCTTTTGCTTCGCTTTGAATCACACATACACACACACACACAGATAGACACACATGTGCCTTTATCTCGACTGTCAATGTTTTGTTTAATAATGAAGGAGTAAATTGACTTGGCTGCTAATCGCTAAACCTTATTGAAAGAGCTTTTTTACACTTTTGTAGAGGAAAGTGTAGTCAGTGGGTAACAGCATGCATGCAATCTCTGCATTGGAGGTGTGCTTAGAAATTTTAATACGATTTAAAATCGATAGAGGAACCAATTTCGAATACAAACTACGACAACGTTATATATGTTGGTATAAATTTATGATTATTAAAATAGCATTGTTGCAATAACATAGAAAATTTCCATTATCTTTTCCTCCAGCAAAAGTTAAATATTTAAAATAACAGTTTTCCAAAGTGGAAAAGATAATACAAATAGAGAATAACTAGAATTGCTTTCATGAATAAGAAATAATATTCTTTTGGTCGATTGTATCTCCATAAAATCGACCATCGCATAAAATTGAAATACATATTATTATAAATAACGATTCCGCTTATAAAAACATATATTAAATTTACACCAACTTTGTATTACTATCATGTATTAACACATTTTATGTGGAAACTTTTGCGCAATCTCTCTACTTTATCAAATAAAAATTTAATGTTTTTAATAAAAACGGACAACCTACATTTAATCAATAAACAGTTTATGGCTGCGTATTTACGATGTTATATTGCATATTATTTCTCTATTAGCGTTAAATATTCTATCTATCTGTGCAATATTTTTCCAAAAAAATCCACCACAACAACAACAACAACAACAATATGTTGATGCGTTCGTTTAAATGGCATATTGTCGTTACCATATCTAATATTTGATAGCTGAAACGTTCCACAACATTTAAAACACAATTTATCTTTTACAAACAAAAATCATACACACATATAGATATTGTATGTGTATATGATAAATAATAAGCCGAAATAAATAACGTGCTGCAAGTAAATGAAGCCTGAAAGAAAAATTTCATCACATGACATAAAATACACTCGGACACTAAATCATTCTAATGGACATAAATGATAATAATAAATTGCGATTTTTTAATGTCCGTCCGCTTTAATAATTCATATATACAATATTTTGTAATAAATTTCACGATTTTTGTTCCATCTTTCCACGGTTTTACCCTCTACAATGGCAAATTTTATTATTAAATGGCAAAATAATTTAGAAATATATATGTTTTAGAAAACAACGCAATTTATATTTATATAATGTAATATAGAATGCAGCTTGTTTGCTTGTCTAATGTTACATATTGTACATTATGTGTATGTATATATGTACAATATGTATGTATTATACACAATGCACGATAAAATATCGAACATAATTTTTCTAAGCAAACAAATTTATTTTAAAAATGTAATAGCTTAATTATATCATAATAAATTTATAAAACGCTTTGTTGAAAATAATTATTTCAACAACAACAACAACAACAACGACAAAGAAAAAAAAAGTTTATATGAAACGCAAGCTGAAACTTTATTTAGATTAATATACGACCGAAATAGAAAAAGTTTGTTGTTTATTTTTTTAATACATTTGGGTATAAAAATAGTAAAATTGTACATATGGTTTTACAAAAATCCATTTCATAATAACTAAAAATAACTGTTAAAAGCAGACGGATAATAAATAATTCAATATATAATATTAAATAATTTTATATTTGAAATCGTTTTTGATTGCTGAATAAAATTGTGCAATAAAGATTTGCTGCCAAGTTCAGCAGTATCAACTTATGGCGATGTGCGATGAATATTAGCGCATAAGAAGCAAGAAAAAAGCAAGCAATCAGAAAATCGTTGAATGCATGTTAAGGGAATCAATTAACGATATTAAATTAGCTACGCAAATTATTCATTAAAATTCTAATTTATTTGCGCTGGGAAAAAAATCTAGCAAATGATTAAATTTCTTACAAGCGATGTTTATTAAATTAAGAAAAACATTATAATTCACATTGCAATGAATATTCTAGTTTGCAGACACACACACACACACCCATACACTCGCATACCCAAACTAATTTTCTCATTTTCACTTTGGAAAGCTCCAATGAGCAATTATCTTTTCCTGGCAGCTTTTAATTTCGTGCTCGTTTCTTGGTTGTACTTTCTACTCGACTATACTTGAGTATAAAGTTCTTGAGCGTTCTAAATAAATAATTGATGAAATCCCAAGCCGCAGTCGCAAGTCGCGCGATGATATAAGATTTAATTTAAAAACAATTTCCCCAGATGGTGCGCAAAAGTGGAACAAACAAGCCGCAGGAGCCTTAGCGCAAAATTAAAATGTACGCGTGCTATTTACTATTAAAATGCACTTTTTTGCCGCTTTAATTAAACTATTGTAATGTATGCTTTGCGCCAAAGCTCATAATCAGCATTCCATTCGCGCGATACGCAAAAATACATCCGAACGAACCAAACAGCGCACCCACACACAAAAAAAGATATTAACCGACACCAAAATTAAAGTCGCACAAAAGGGAAATAAATATGCATCAGGGATTTTTTTATGGTTAGCTTTGCTAGTTTAAAAATGGATTAGAGGCGGGTCATTGTAAAACCATAGCCGTAATTCGAACGTGACTACAAAAAGAGAAAAAAGTACGGATTACATGATTAACAAATACATGTGTTTTAGTCGTTTTTTTTTTAGTTGGTGTATGTCACGGGGGGCCGGGCGTGGAGGTGGATAAGAATGGTAGTCAATTTCCACCCCATTCTATTTAAATAAAAAAGCGATATTTTTTGTTTTCGTCCGCGCGCTTTAGACCAAATAAAAAATGAGATAAAATTAGCAGTTACTCAACATATTGTATTTAGAAAGAAAATTTATTTATTTTATTAATTGAATTAATTTGCCTCTATCTATATAGTTTTTTCGGATGAAATAAAAAAGTGGTGATGGAATTAAATTTGTTTAGAGTCGAGTTGAAAACATGTGTTGTCGGTGCGGTCGACATAAGAAACGGCAGTCAATATCCCAACGAACGATTTTTATATTTAAATAAAAAGGCAATATTTTTTGCACTCTGTGTTTCAAAATAGAATAAAATTGTTGCAAAGTTTAAAGTGGATAAAATTATGTGAGCAGGCGCATGCCAAATGCAATAAAACTAAAATAACATGTCAGGATCAGAGAGAATTCCTACTCGATGCTCATTCGGTATAACGCACCGTCGCTTCTTCGATAAAATGTGATTTATGTTGCAAAATACTGCGTTTACGCATTACGTTACGCTTTTATGCCTACATACATCTCCGCCGCGCGCTATACAGCTATACAGCTATACAGCCTACACACACACACACACACACAAATATAGACCAGCAACCCCCATGGTTTTACGGCTATCCTTTGTAAACTTAGCAATTTTATAGTGCATCAATATCCAACTTGCTTTACATACCAATATAAATGCAAAATAGAAAATGTAAGCGTGCGCTGCGTACGCTTTTTGTATTTTTTTTATTTTCTATTTTTCTTCTTTTCAGCCAGAGACGGATTGACAAATTAAAGTTTTGTGGAAAAAATTCGATGTCTAAAATGATAAGCAAACTTATATATCAAACCGTTAAGATTGATGTAAAAATATACATCTTCGCTTAAATTATTGTATGAGTACAATTTTCATGTTAATATATATGGGTATCCAAAAATGCTAAATTCGGCGCAAATTTATCAAAATTTTGTCGACAATTTCCCATAACGGTTGCTTTTTCAATCGATACACACATACATGAGGAAGTGATCCAAATGTAGGCCACCATTTACTTTTTTTATCAATTGTGATCTCAAGCGTTTAGAGATTTTCAGAATCTAACACATGGATAATCGTCTCTTATTAATTAATTTTTAATATCGTGTACATTTCTTTTAATGAAAAATTTTACACCTTCTACTTTATAAAAATTATAATCTTACTTATTTCAATTTGGGTTTAAATATTAGCTACTAACTGCTTTTCTTGCGGTTAAACAATATTCCTAATTTGATTTTATAAACACTCTAGTAGTCAATGAATAACCAACAAATTGTGTATTACACAGTAGATATTGGGTTTTCCTGAAGTCGAATCGGATCTAACCAACAAATTGTATATATAATAAACTACTGTCATTCCATAACACATGAAGTTAACCGCAAATCCTAAAACAGTGACAACCGAAAGTCACTAAATGCATGTCAAATATCAAAATCCCGGGTTATAGGATTGAGGTTAGATCATAGTAACAAATAATTGTCAAACTCACAGTAAGGGAGTCAAAGGTTGGTTTCCAATTTGCTATTTAAATAAAATACTTTCAATTTAGTAATATTAGATTTGAAAGATTAGTAAACAATAACGGATGTACATTTAAATATAAATGTTGTGATAGCAAGTAAGTACATATTTTAGTTAGTTTACAAAAACTGGTGTATTGAATCAAATACTTTACAGTTTACACCTTTCACTTTACAAACAAAAATATTTATTTGATTTATTTGAAGTTGTTTGAAATTAAGATCTAAATATGACTTACGAATTGCTTTTCTTCCCGTTTAAACTACATCTTTAATTTGATTTTAAAAACAAATTAGTTATCAATAAGTTAATCAACAAAAGTTTGAAACAATATTTAGTTCATTCAATTAGTAGCATTAAATTAGAAAAATTATTAGAAGAAATTGCACAAGAATACATCCAACTATAATTTTGTGATAGTAGACACTTGTGGTCAAACTTGTAACACGTACGCGCAAACGTAACTCGTCCTAATTACACTAACCGCCCTATTATATTCCTAGACGTCATTCTATAAAATATAAAAGAGATTGTGGTACGATATATAGACACTATATTTTAGGGGTGACCCATATTTCAACCACTTCCTTAATTTTCATCGCTTCTATGCAAAAAAATTTAATTACATTTTCAAAACGTCCTAAAAATTAATTCTTTTTTAATACTTTATAAACAATTATTAAATGGGTATCGAAAAATGCTAAATGCAACGCAAATTTACCAAAATTTTATCAACAATTTCCCAAGCGGCTGCTTTTCCAATCGATATACTACATATAATGCATACGTTTATTAGTACTTTGAGCGTTTCAACGTACATACCAACAATGCAAAATATTTCAATTAAGTTTACAAAACGATCTAAAAATAATTGAATAGTTTAAGTATTTCTTTATTAATAACTTTTAAAATAACAAAGAAATAGTTCTACATAAATATAGATGCGGTAATGTTTAGCAGCAACAAAAATACGAAAAAAAAATGGCAAACGTTTTGTTTACAATTGAAACTAATAAATAATTGGCGAAAACATAAAGTTTACACTAAATATTTCGAAATGTATGCTTTTTTGTTTTAAACGTTGTTGTAAATGTTGAATCAATAAACATTTAAATGAAAAAAAAATCTAGCAAATTCTATTTCGAGCTGTTAGTTCAAACAAATTTTTGATGGCAGCTGGCTTTTGAAACGTAATGAAATAATAAATAGTTTGCGAGCGTAGATGGACAAACTGCAGCGCAACTATTTTATACATATATAAGTATACACATACATATCCAGTAAACGTATTACAGTGCAGCGCAGGTATACGTTATGGGATGATACAAAGAAATAAGAAGATTTATTGACGGATTTATTGTTTTGACGTAAAATGAAATCGCGCGCGCACCACGACAAATGTATATTTATGAGCGGCTCGTACATGATTTGTTTAGACATGAGGCCGCTACCACTCAAACTAACATCCGTTGATAAGAGCAACAGTAACGCTGCGCCGGTAACGCCAGAACCCCCGAAAAGTAAAAAAAAGTGTATACACACACACACACACACACTATTATATATACATATATATATAATGCTTTGTTTAGATTAATCTATTTATAATAGACAACACGTGTTTTGCATACGAGATCGTAAATTAAAAATTCTCTTTACGCATAATCGTTTGAAGAATGTTTATTAATACGAATATATATCGTACAGATAGATGGACTATATAACATATATATAAAACTAGGCTAGAGCGGTATGGTTGATTGATTAAGGAATGATTTTGAAATGTTTTTCGTATACGAAATATAGGAAATAAAAATAAGTAATAACCAGCCATCTGTTAGTGGTACGCGAGCCGAGTATAGTATATTATCATTATAATCAGAATTTATACTCGTTGGAAGCAACAGACGCGCACGTTCAAGTGTTATTTTCGACTTGTAATAATTCTTCGTTCGGCCATAAATAAGATTAGCACAAATGAAATGTGTTTTTGGGGCGTGCACTTGCAATTTCCTTATCAAAATGTGTTAATTAAATTAATTGAAGAAGCGTCTAGTAATTGAATCACACGCGCGCACAGTGTGTTAATAATTTTGTTGAACGAATTTTGCGCAAAAGCGGCGAAGAAGAGGCAGCAATAGAGAAAACAAATATATACGTATATATAGAGTAGCAGCAATAAAGCAGGAAGGAAAATCTTGTTACTAACCAGCATTCCGTCGTAGTACGATAAAAGTTCAGGAAAAACAAGCATGTCATAATCCATTTTGAGTGAGTTTGGTCCTTTTTGCGACTGCACACGGACGATACGAAAAACTCAATTTGTATTCCTAGTTCCGGTTCACTTCCTTACATTCAGCGAGTCTAGCACACATCAACTAAAAGTCGAGTGAGTTTTTCGAGCGGCTACCGACATGTTTGTTTATGTTTGAACGCAACTGGAGTAAAACATAGCTCAACATGCAATGTTATACACTCGCGCAGCTTAAAAATAAAATTTGTTTGGTACTTAACCGCCAATCACCGATCAATAATACATCACACACGCATACGCTAAATACACAACATCTCAACCGAAATAGAACGAAGAAAAATTTATGCATTTAAGCGAACCACAACCACGACGTACTACGTTATAAATAATAATTCAGAAAATCTATTTGCATGAAATCGTATCTGCACAGTTTTTAAAGAAAATCGAATATGTGTATGTGTGTGCCAATTCTCGATTGAGACCTGCTTCCTGCCTTATCGCAGATCTGCTTTGAGTCGCTGTCCGAATTCAATTTGCAGTTGGCAATACTGCCTTTTTTCCTCTTTTCTCTACTCGACCGAACTGTACAGAGAATACATATACAGAGAGTATAGAGTAGGTACATACTACATACGTATACATATAGCGCGTATAGAACTGCGAAGCTGTTGTTTCTGGTTTACATTATTCCCGGCGCACCATTTCATAACACATTTATGTCGCTACATTTTCAATTTACACTTGCTACCATAAATAATTAAAAAAAAATCCACTTGCAAAAAGCGGTCGAGCTTTTTGTTTTTACCAGCAGCAGCAGCAGCAGTAATAGCAGTAGCACCCACTACCACCACCACCACCACCACTCGCTTTTGATAGCCGACAATAATGCCCAATGATTTAAATCATAATTTATCTTATTCTCCGCTAAAAGACATTAAAAGTTAAAATACCGATTCACAATAATGATAATAATAAATCTGCTGTTATGTGACGATAAATGTATCTTGAAAAATGGGGACAAAGCAGTAAAGTGAACGTGCATTTCTTGTCATTAAATTCATAGAATAAAATAATTTTGCTATAAAAATGCATACTATAAATGCTGAAAGCTACGTATCGCAGTTTTTCCCCTCTTTCCTTATACGCGTATACATGTATACTATACGTTAACGCTCGCGTCATGCGAATTTCGAAAAACCCGTAAAAAGTTTTTCTATGTATAGCGAACGCGTACAAATTGGAAAAAAATTAATGGAAAATTGTAAATTGTGTTTAATAAAATCTCATTTTTAGGTCAACATTATATGGTATAAAAAATATGCCCGCGTTTGTCATATGATAACACATGATGGAAAAACGTTTATCCAAACATTATTTTTTTGTCTGTCGTATATTGAAAACGCAAAATTGAATTTTATTCGTACACAAAAATGTTTGCACATTTATTGCCACTGGGTTTATTGATTTTTTTACTCTTCTCTCGTTGCCGTTACTACTATATCGCATTTTATTATAAGTATTCAACGCCGCTACGAAGAAAAGGAGTGTCATTTTCGCTAATCCACGCTTAACATTAACGCAAACACCAAGTATGAAACTAAGCAGTTGCTGAAATAGTTTAATGAGCGTTTTGGCGAAAAGTTTAAATGTTGAATTTCTCGTGCTTGCTTGCAACTGCATTAAACTGCTAACTGTAGAAGTGGAAATCATAAAAACGCAATCATTTTCTAAACTTGTGTGTTTATTTAGTTAAACGCCCGTTCAATTGAATCGTTCCGCATCTTGGAATGACGTACTAAATTATATAATGAGATAGTGGTGGTGGAGTAA
>JARJDW010009756.1:0-13080 GCA_030264715.1 Adinopsis sp. GC000173
AATCAAATCGATTCGTGCAAAATTGCGGCACGTAAGAATAAAATATCTATAGCAGTGGCTTCCAAAATGTGAGGAGCGCTTTCCTAGGGAGAATCTTAGAATATCTTAGAACGATATTCAAATTTCCTGCTTCATTTCATTCAACAATTACTGAAATTTTTAGGTTATGTTCAATTTTTGCTGCTTTTTATGCCATTTTCATCGGCTGTAAATGAAAAAAGATTAAAGACGAGAATTGTCGCGCACAATATAGTTCCGCCTTTAGATTCCTATTGTTATTAATCATCTGTCGAAGATTTTAGTGCTTGTGGTATAAAATTAAACTCACTTTTATCATTTAAATGTGAATGAACGTGAACTGCTAAACACGCAACCCAACATACATCGAACGAGCATGTTTGTAAACCTTATTGTAAATTGCTCATAGAGGTATTTACATATATACACTGGAAGGAGTAGTGCGTATAAAAAAACTGCCGACAAACTAAAATCTCAGACAGGCTAAAAAATGGCTGTATATTGGGTTGCCAATTTCCGCTGATTCTTATTGTTTACTTTCTTTTCAATAGTTAAAATAAAACAAGTTTATATTTAGAATTCTTATTATTTATTAATAAATATTAAAACATACATAGGTGATAGGAAGGAATTAAATCTATGCTAACTGATTTACGAATAGGTGAATAAATTTGTTTATTTTAAAATAATTTTGAGTGGCTAGTGTATTTTTATTTCATTAGTTTTACTCCATCACGCATTTTCTAGCCAAATAGTGTATACAATCTTTATTTTCAATGATCGTTTTATGTGTGGGAAAAGTTTTATAAATTATTTTAAATATTTAATAATATTAAATAGATGGTAAATAACGGACTATAGTATGAGAATAAATCAATATTAATAAATAAGTATCAATCATACATATAAATTAACATATATATAATAATTTACAATAGAATAAAACATTTATAAAAGCGCAAAAACAAAAACATTAGTGCAGGTCAAAAAATGACGGATGTATGTTGGGTTGCATTTGGTCGGCTCGCGTATTGATAAGTTTCTACATTGAAGTGCTCTCTCCTCAGTAGTGTATACCTCTATGAAATTGCTTTTCTCGCATTTACTCAAATTACTTAAATTGGGTATTAAGTAAGAATGAACTTTATTAAAGTTTTTCGGGATGATAGAAAACAATTTTCAAAAACAAAACTTGTATTTGATTGAATAAATAATAGTAAAAAAATAAAAACGAACAAATAATGTTCGCATCCAACGTATAAAATCACCAAAACCATATACTTAGATGATGTAGATAAACAGCATAAACATTGCCGTTTTGATGAGACGCGGCTGATCCGCATTAGTACCATCACCCGTTCGCTCTTTTCGCCGTTGCACCACGTCCTTGGGCACCGAGCGCAAATCCTTCGCCAAACCCAATTTTTCAAAGGTCTCAATTAAAATCGTGCCTACATTGCGTAAATCAAAGTCGGTGAACTCGGACGAACGATAATCGTACGGATAGACGTGATGGAAGTTGTGGCCCTCCTCGCCCATCATCAATGGCGATATGATATTCGCTTGCACTCCGCTTACTTCACTATCAACCGGTCGTGTGCCGAATTTGTGCGCGACACTATTGATCGTCCATATCATGTTGATGGTGAGAATGTAGCGATAGACGAGCGAGAGGAAGACGACTTGGATAGGTTCGTTCCAGAAGTACACCGGAACGAAGAGGGGAAATACGATCATTGAGAAGAACATGATGATGTTGTAGTAGTTGTGTTGAAACATTACAATCGGATTCGCTTGCAAATCACTCATGTCGACTTCTTTCCCTCGCTCTTTAATATCGGGATGCTTTTTGATCATTAACCAACCGATGTGACTGAAGAAGAATCCTAGCAATAAATAAGGTGGTGAATCTTCTATATGATATGCGGGTGGACGAAAAAAAAAACGGAAAGAGGCATTTTTGCTCATTTTTATAAAGTTTGCAAGAGATTTTCATGGAATTTTCACTTTCCCCACTTAAAGTTGACCTCAATCTAATTAATTCTGATGGAAACGCATCATTGGAAAGTTGCGGAAAAACTAGAAAATATGACATTTTGGTGTTTTTCACTTTATTTCAATTTTCGGTGAAAACGATGTGAAAATCGCATGGAATATGTGTGAAAACACCAAAAATGCATTTTCCATTCGATCTTTACAGCGTTTTCATCAGAAATTGATAGAATCTACCTTTCTGGAGGTAGCTCTTGTCGAAACACGTCGAAAATCGTTCGGAATAGACGTGAAAAACACAAAATTGTCAAATTTGCTAGTTTTTCTTTATTTTTCCGTATTTTCAAAGCGATTTTCAAAGTGTCTTTACCAGAAATAATTAGAATAAGATCAATTCGATGAAAATTCATAAAGATTGTGTCCCCCCATCTGTCAAAATTAACATTTTTGTTCTCAAAATCAACATTTCCTCCCATTAAATGGCATTAACATAATTCAATTTTACCTCTTGTTGCATTGTGTGGATCAGCATTCGTTTCCGCATATTTGTGATGCAGCCGATGATCGCGCGCCCACGTATACACACTGTTCTGGTACGTCAAGCATGCCCACGTCATCAAAATCATCTCGCAGAGGAACGTCGGCTTGAAGGCGCGATGCGACCATAGTTTATGTGCGCCAACGGTAATGCCGAAAATTGACAGAATTGCACACGTTTTCGCTAAAATACACATAATACACATTATATAATTTACTTAAATTAACTATTTTCAATGTACTTACTGAAAACGTACGTCTGCCATACATACATTTCTTTCCAGCGTACGTAAAGGCCGCCGAGTGCGAGTACGTGCAGCGCTGCGAGCAGAAACAAGCGGGTCCATACGATTTCACGCTTGTAGGGTGCTGCTGGCTCTACTGCAGCAGGTATTTGTGCTGGTTTGGTTGCGTGTGTGGGTTCCATTTTTCAGGCACTACATCTAGTTTCATTCAACTGGCGTATTTATATGACATTGTATCAATGCAAAAAATGCATCATGAATTTTTTTCTATTATAAAATTCGTAACAATTGCGCGTCTATATGATTTGCATTAAATAACAATCGAAATTGATTGTTTATGTTTTTAAATGTACTACAAACTTGCTTTGTTCTACCTACGCACTGCAATTCCGAAAGTCGACAAAAAATATTACTTATCACGATATGTAAGTGTGGTTGCGTATAACCAATCAAGTTCTTTATTGGGCAACCAACATGACATTTAAAACAACACGTTCTTTATTTGACTTACAACCAGTTTGTTCTATTTATATTAGAGACAACATTCCTAAACATCTTACTTTTATATTCAAGTAACACTTCTTAACATAACATGAAGTTAGTTGCTCTCTACGAACATGACGTTAGTTGCTGTGTACAAAACGTCAGTGAAATAAAGTTTAAACAAAAATTACCATATATATTATTTAAAAGAAGCAAATACAACAATAATAAATCATCTATTCATAAAGTAACGCTGCAAAATCTGCAACAGCTCAATATTCTGCAGTGAATTTACGTACACCTGATTGTAGCAAATTTGCGCTTCCTGTTCGCGTTCCAGCTGTAGATTCACAAGCGCAAGATAGGCCCACGTCTCCGGCATGCGATTATCTAATAGATTCGCCTGCGTGAGAAAACGCTCGGCGCCGAGATGGTCCTCCTGATGGTAGAGCAGTACGCCGGCGCACAGCCAGCTGTACGCCGATGCATTCGATCCGGCGCCGCACACCTTAAAAAAGGCATTACGCGACTGTTCGTTCATGTGCAGCCGACTGTAGCACAATCCCGATCTGACAAGAAGGAAGTAGACGAAACGATCATCGGCTGGCGGCGTGTTGAGCTCAAACACTTTACGAAACTCTTTAATCGCCACCGACGTCTCACCGTACTTAGCAAGTATGTGACCTTTCATGGCACACTTGATGTAATCACAACCTCCTAAATTTAGTGCATTATCAATGTTTATTAACGCTACTTCATAATTTTGCTTGTAGTAGCCAATCACCGCAAGAAGATAGTCTGCAAAACCATCAGTGCTGGCGTCAAAATTCGTGATGAGCATCACTTCAGCCTCGTTGAGAAACTTTAACGCAATAAACATCCTCGCCATCTTGAAGAAGAAAGTGACCGGTAATAATTTATCATCCCATACGAGATCATGCAGCTGGACTTGATCCGTATCGTAATCAACAAAGAAATCCGCCTTGGATTTTGTAATACCCATCGCTTCAATGTTTTTCTGGCAGAAGTAAATGTAGTACAAAGCGCAGTATCCTTCAACCGCATGCGGGTGGATTAAAGTCACACGCAGTGCGAATGCCTCAGCCGGTTCGTATTCCTTGCGTCGTGCTAGTAGCATCGCAAACATTGCGTTAGCAATCAGACTATTTGCATCGATTAGTAATGCTTCACGACAACATTCCATTGCTTTATCATCACCGCCGATAAATACGTGATAGACAACGAAATGTAGCCAGTTTAATGCTGTGTGATTATCGTACAACGCCTGCTCGAAGTAGCGTTGAGCTAATCCAAGCGCTTCCAATTCCAATGCTTCGTAAGCAAAGTGGATCAAATCACTACACGAACGTGCTTCATGCGTATCAATACCGGCAATCATATATTTACTAACTGATTTGTAAACCTCTTCCATTACTTCCCGATACACACTGGAGATCAATGCGTGATTTTGCTCACCGCTACTGATTGTTTCACCGCTCGTATTCACATAGTGTATGATCGAACGCATCAACGCCGTCACCATCGGTTGATATACTTGATTCGCTTGTAAAAATTCAATAAATAGTTCTTCCTGCGTTTTCGTATCGGGATACTCCACGCAAAAATCGGAATACAACGGTCCGATATCGTCCAAGATGCGACGTACCGTCTCCTCCAACGGGCCGGTATGTAGACAAGCGCGTCGCATCGCCAGATTCTTAATCTCAGTGGGACTTGCCACTTCATTCAGCGCATCCTTCATTAGCGTTGATAGGCGCGTCATATTGTACGCGGCCTCAATCGGCGTACGAGTGCTGCATTCGATAATGACAAACGTCTGCTCGCCCGCCTCGTTGTAGATAGGCATGGATGTCTTGGGCAGTGCTTGTGCTGGTGGTGTGATCTGGGACTTGAGCGACGCTTGCTTTCCCAGCTTTTTGAAACCAGAACCACGGCCTATAAACACACTCTCAATTTCATATTCAATATAATATTTGTTATAGGTTTTTTACCCTTAGATGTTGTGATATCGTAGCTAGAGCTCGTCTTCGTCTTGATGCGCGACTTGACCGTAATCTCGCTGATGCGCGGCGACGTCGACGACGTCTGCTGTTGTGGCACCGCCACCGCAATACTGTGAAACACCGACGTCTTCATCCCGGCGCGCGCCATCGCCTCCTCCATGTTGAACGTTTGCAGCGGGCAGGCGACGCGTACGTTATGCTCGCCCGGGTACAACAAGCGCGACAAATCGACATAGGCCATAAGATGTAGAAAATTGGCCACATGCGACGAGTCCTCTCTGCTGGTGCGCGGCGACGACCCGGACATACGACCACCAAATCGCTTTTTCATTGGATCTGAGTCAAAGCTGATCTCTTTGGTGCGCGACACAAAGATCTCGAGTAGGATGCAACGATATTTTCGTATGTGTAACTTTAGCGCTTCTAATTCAACCGCATCGAGATAGAATCGCTTCATTGCGTTGTATTCAATGCGCGGCCAGTCTTTAAGCGCAAGTAATGATTTATTATGAAAGGGATGCATTACCGACGATAAGCTGTGCGTGATTATCTGATTCGAATCCAAATTGGTATTGTAGAATTGCTTGTAGAGATAGCGCGAACGACGATTGTTCTCAAACGAGAAGCGTCTGAGGAGGTTGTGAGATGAATTCGGTTCGGGAAGCATAAACGATATCTCATAGTTTAAGGTAGGTTGTAATATATTTGGTAGATTATAAATTGACTCGACTGTAAAATCGTAAATGGTGCCTGGTGGCAATTCCCTATCGACAACGACATGCACGCTGATTTTCGGCAAATCCATAAACGATTTAAGCGGATTCCGTGCCGCCAGCTCACTTATTATCACCAAATCCTCATCAAACGACACCTCGCCGAGAAAGAGCTGTATCAAATCGAGCGTCGCTTGCCCGGTGATCATTGTATTTGGAAATGCCTCCACAAATACAGGATCCTTTCTGCTGGCTTTACTTACTTTACTCTTCTCGCTGCGCGTATCCCCTTTGCTCGCCTTGCTCCCCTTGCTCTTCACACTTTTATTGCTACGTTTACTCTTCACGCTTTTCATGCTACGTTTACTCTTCACGCTCATCCTACTCTTAGTGCTTTTCATGCTTATCCTACTCTTTATGCTCATCTTACTCTTCACGCTCATCCTACTCTTAATGCTTACATCAGATGAGCGCGGTCCTGGACTACTTTTTCTACCCGCCGAAGTCATCTTACTGTCAAGCCAGCTGCTTCGCAACGGATCCTCCACTTCGAGGAAACTCTCCGTCGACATCCAACTGCTGCGACCTTGTGCCGCCGGATTATAGTGGCTGTGCTGGAGGACGTCAACGGGCGGCGGTGGTATTTCATTCTCCACGAAGGTAAACACCATCGGATTGTTAATCAGCGTCTCAATGCGCGACTTGTCGCCGGCGTCCAAATCCAAATGTAGTTCCTCATCCACCTCGACAACCTCATTCTGATGCAACAACGCCGATTCAAAGATGCAATCCTCCAGGAAGCATACGCGCAACTTAACCTCCGAATGCGGGAAGATCGAACGCAAATTGCTAATGGTACGGATGTGGACGGTGATGTGATGGAAGGATACCTCTTCTCTTTTTCCTAAGCCTAAATCAGTGGTCATTTTGTTGCACTATTTTAAATCGAAATTACTCATTGCTCAATTAGTTCGTTTTTCGCTGATAAAATGAATTCTTCTCTCTTTCAATTAATGTCATTCTGTGACAGTATTACTTGCACATTAATTAAATAACTGCTTTGATGGATGAAAAATACAATATAATAGGACAGATTCTACTACTATACCTGTCTATTTGAACTACTCACCGAAGAGGATCGTATTCGGGTAATTATATTGGCGTTTTATCAACAGCCAGGACAAATTTGACTGTTATAAGTTATTTGAGTTATTGATTTGAATGTCAATCATCAATGACTCAATAGCAACCAGACAGAAAGGGATTGTTCGATTTTTCGCTTTTAGGCATGTTATCTCCTAATGTCACGCTTTTTCCTTATTAACATGAATTTAGTTGCTTTCTACAAAACGTTAGTGAAATGAAAATTATATTTAATGTAGTGTTTACCTTCTTTAGTGAATTTACGTACAAAACAATGTCCGCAAAGCATACGGAGACATGTTGCCTGAAAATATTAAGTGATCTAACCTATTAAGTAACCAACATTATGTTAGTTGCTTTATATGAAACGTCACTATATAAATGAATACACAAAAATGATTAGCAATTATATAATTTAGCAGAAGCAAATACAACCAATTCATTATATACACAACAAATCATTTATTCGTAAAGCAGCGCTGCAGCATCTGCAACAGCTCGACGTTCTGCAGCGAATTCAGGTACACCTGATTGTAGCAGATCGCCGCTTCGTGATCGCGTTCCAGCTGTAAATTCACCAGCGCAAGATAGGCCCACGTTTCCGGCATGCGATTGTCTAGCAAATTCGCCTGCGTGAGAAAACGTTCCGCTCCGACGTAGTCCTCTTGATGGTAGAGAAGTACACCGGCGCACAGCCAGCAGTACGCCGACGCATTCGATCCGCCACAGACTTTGAAGAAGGTGTTGCGCGATTGCTCGTTCATGTGCAGCCGACTGTAGCACAATCCCGATTTGACAAGCAAGAAGTAGAAGAAACGATCATCGGTTTGGTTGTTGAGCTCAAACACTTTACGGAATTCTTTGACCGCAACCGATGTCTCACCGTACTTGGCAAGTATGTGACCTTTCATGGCACATTTGATGTAATCACAACCTCCTAAATTCAGTGCATTATCAATGTGAATCAAAGCTAATTCGTAATTTTGCTTGTAGTAGCCAATCACCGCAAGGAGATAGTCTGCAAAACCATCAGTGCTGGCGTCAAAATTCGTAACAAGCATCACTTCCGCTTCGCTGAGAAACTTCAGCGCAATAAACAGCCTAGCCATCTTGTAGAAGAAAGTGATCGGTAATAATTTATCATCCCAAACAAGATCATACAGCTGGACTTCGTCCGTATCGTAATCGGCCAAGTAATCCGCCTTGGATTTTACAATACCCATCGCTTCCGTGTTCTTCTGGCAGTAATAAATGTAGTACAAAGCGCAGTATCCTTCAGCGCTATTCGGATGGGTTAAGGTAACACGTAGCGCAAATGCCTCGGCCGGTTCGTATTCTTTGCGACGTGCTAGTAGCATCGCGAACATTATGTTAGCAATCAGACTATTTGCATCGATTAGTAATGCTTCACGACAGCATTCCATTGCTTTATCATCACCGCCGATAAATACGTGATAGACAACGAAATGTAGCCAGTTTAATGCTGTGTGATTATCGTACAATGCTTGCTCGAAGTAACGCTGAGCTAATCCAAGCGCTTCCAATTCCAAGGCTTCGTAAGCAAAGTGGATCACATTGCTACACGAATGCGCTTCATGTGTATCAACACCAGCTATTAAATATTTACTAACTGATTTGTAAACCTCTTCCATTACCTCACGATACACAGATGAGATTAATGTGTGATTTTGCTCGCCGGTCGTGATCGTCTCACCGGTCGTATTCACATAGTGTATAATCGCACGCATCAACGCCGTCACCATCGGTTGATAGACGTGATTCACTTGTAGGAATTCAATAAAATTGCCTTCGTGCGTTTTCGTATCGGGATGCTCCACGCAAAAATCGGAATACAACGGTCCGATATCGTCGAGAATACGACGTACAGTCTCTTCCAGCGGACCGGTATGTAGACAAGCACGCCGCATCGCTATTCTCTTAATATCGGTGGGACTTTCCACTTCAGCCAGCGCTTCTTTCATTAAACTTGAAAGGCGTGAGAGATTGTGGGCGGCTTCAATCGGTGTACGGATGCTGCATTCGATGATGATGAACGTCTGCTCGCCCGCCTCGTTGTAGATGGGCATTGATGTTTTGGGGGGTTCTTTTGGTGGTATGTTTTGGGACTTTTGCGACGCTTGCTTTGTTAGTTGCTGCTTTTTGCCGGCGCTACGGCCTATTAACACACACAAAATGTTTAAGTATAGGTAAGTTTCTGACATTTTTTCATGGCTTTCGTTATTGTTTGCCATCTTAATCGGTTTTTATGACTTTTTCATGGTTTTTGCTGTTTTTTACAACTTTTTACTGTTTATTATGTTGTTTGCTGCTTTTTTTATTATTTTTCTCGCTTTGTTTCTAAAAAAACTCCTAAAAAACCATGAAATAAGGCGTAAAATGTGGAAAAACATAGAAATTTTTTGATGCTCTAAGCAGGAATCTTTTCATATTGCACACAAACTTGTTCAATTTTATGTCATTTAATATTTTTGTAGGTTTTTTTCTCACCTTTGGATGTGGTTACTTCATGGCTGGACGTCGGCTTCGCCGTCTTGGTGCGCGACTTGACCGTAATCTCGCTGACGCGCGGCGACGTCGACCCCGTCTGCTGTGGCACCGCTGCCGCGATACTCATAAACACCGATGTCTTCAATCCGGCGCGCGATACCGCCTCCTCCATGTTGAACGTTTGCAGCGGAGCGGCGCAGCGTACGGTATGCTCGCCCGGGTACAACAAGCGTGACAAATCGACATAGGCCATTAGATGCAGGAAACTGGTAACGTGCGAGTCCTCTTTGCTGGTGCGCGGCGATGTATTTGCCTTGATCGGCCGATTTTTTTTGGCTGGATCCTCGAAGGTGATTTCCTTGGCGCGCGTTACAAAGATCTCTAATAGCATGCAACGATATTTTCGCACGTGTAACTTAAGCGCCTCTAATTCATCCGCATCAAGATAGAATCGCTTCATTGCATTATATTCAATGCGTGGTGATTCCTTAGTTCCAAGTAGCGATTTATTAAAGGGATGCATTACCGTTTGAAAGGTGTGCGTGATTATCTGATTCGAATCTAAAGTAGTGTTGTAGAATTGCTTGTACAAATAGCGCGAACGCTTTTTGTCTTCAAAGGAGAAGCGTCTGAGGAGGTTGTTGGACAAATTCGGTTCAGGCAGCAGAAAAGCAATCTCATAATTTAAGTGTGGTTGTAAGATACTTGGTAGATTATAAATGGCCTCGATTGTAAAGTCATAAATGGTGCCTGGTGGTAATTCTTTATCAACAACGACATGCACGCTGATTTTCGGCAACTCCATAACGCATTTAATTGGATGTCGTATTGGAATCTCACTTTTAATCACGAGATCTTCATCGAACGACACCTCGCCGAGAAAGAGCGGTAGCAAATCGAGTGATGCCTGTCCGGTGAG
The DNA here is from genome assembly GCA_030264715.1 of Adinopsis sp. GC000173. Classification (NCBI taxonomy): domain Eukaryota; kingdom Metazoa; phylum Arthropoda; class Insecta; order Coleoptera; family Staphylinidae; genus Adinopsis; species Adinopsis sp. GC000173. The sequence continues at coordinate 10,583 of JARJDW010009756.1, forward strand.
CATTGCTGTCGTAAACGGCTCCACAAATGTGGTATCCTTTTTGCTGGCTTTACTCTTTTCACTCTTCGAATCGCCTTTACTCTTCATGCTCACCTTACTTTTCACGCTCGCCTTACTTTTCATGCTGACGGTGGATGTGCGTGGCGCTGGCGCCGTCGGACTAGTCTTCCCACCAACAACAGCCGCCGGTGTCGCTTTACTCTCAAGCACGTTGGATGTTGCATCATCAATCATCTGCACCGGATCCTCCAATTCCAAGAAACTCTCCTCCGACATCCAACTACTCTGTCCTAGATTTTTATTGCTCTGCATGATGACATCAACAGGCGGTGCTGGTACTTCATTCTCGACAAAGGTAAACACCAACGGATTGTTAATAAATGTTTCAAATTTTGCCTTATTGCCGATGGGTAAATCTAAATGCACTTCCTCGTCCACCTCAATCACCTCGCTCTGATGCAGCGACGTCGATTCGAAGATGCAATCGTCGAGAAAGCATACGCGCAACTTGATCTCCGAGTGCGGGAAAATTGCGCGCAGATTGCTAATGGTGCCGATGCTGACGGTGATGCGATGAACGGATTGATGATTCGATTCCTCCTCATCTCCTACGTTTTCTTCTCCTAAGCCAGTTGGAGGGCTTGGTTCGGTGGTCATTTTGTACGCATTTGTATAATTGTGTTGTTTTGATGTGTTATAAGTAAAAAAAACTGTATTTGTTGGACTATTTCAAATGAAAACTAATCATCGCTCAACTAGTTTTTTTGTTAAGAAAATTAATTCCCCTTTTTCGATTTCATTTAATTTATTTCAATTAATGTCATTCTGTGTGTGACAATATCACAAAAACGAAATGGCATTGACGTATCATTACTTGAACATTTTGCCAGGATGGAAAATAACATGACTATTCATCTATTCATATATCTGTTTATTTAAACTACTCACCAAAGTGGATCGTTTTCTTTGTCAAATATTATTCCAAAAGCATTCCAACGCTGGATTCATTCAATGTACATGCAGTAAAATGTTTCTGAAATAATTTAGAGACTACATTATACCACAAACTTTGCCTGGATGGAAAATGACGTGACAGATTCTACTCTCACATCTATTAATTTGAACTATTTGATCTTTTATACCCTATACTGTCACCATTTCAAAAACGTATAAATTACGTAATATATGACGCGAGACAGCGGCAGAACAAAACTCCTTTAATGCACCGTGTCTCAGAAGTGTAGACACATCTATACGTGGCTAGATTTTAAGTTATTCTCAATGTAATACCGCCTTAATACGCGTTTTTAATAACTTTGTAAATTAATTTAATTGAAAAGTAAAGAATAACAACACGTCTATATAAGGCGAGATTTGATGCGCGCAATGTAGTTTCACTTTTAGATTCCTGATATCTGTATTATATGTAACTACACATAACGGCGGGTCTACAATAGTCGTAGTCGTAGAGTCGTAGAGTCGTAAGACAAGTCGTTCAGGATTTTTGACAGTCGTTGGAGTGACAACTTCCGGTCGTAATGTAGTCGTAGTCGTAGTTGTTCGAATAGGTTCAATTTCTATTCCAACGACTACGACCATTACGACTAGCCAATCAGAGGCCATCCCGAAGCGCAACGTCATACTGTTTAAAAAATTTGACGTTTCGTCGTATTGTGTTTTTCGCAGTGATATCAAAATGCAATGGCCCACTTGTCAACCTAAAAATTCGCGGCTCATACGTAACGCACTTTCCTATCTGATTTCTGATTGGATGAACGCTGCGATCCTAGAGACTTATGTAGACACGACGCTCATATACGACTGCGTCTACGCCTTACGACTCTACGAGTACGACCTGTCTTACAACTCTACGACTCTACGACTACGACTATTGTAGACCCACCTATAACCTCAACTAAAAATAATCTAAAACAGTTAATTTTTCAGAACGAGTAAAAACGAATTATTACGGAAATGAAACGAAATACACACACAGGGTGTACGAAAAACGTATTAAAAAACTAACATTAATTAGATGTGCCATGATGCCGATAATGTGAAAATTCAATTTTTCGTTTGGCGCTGATAAATAAAATGAAATAAAAACCCCAATTCGAGAACGACGCCGGAGATGAAACGTTTCTTTTTCTTTCTTGATTTTTTTTTACTTCTCTGGCTGTGTTCCTTCCACTTTGCTGACCTACCCGTATAACTTTTCACTTCTCCGACTAATCTAATAATAGCTAGAAGAAATAAAACTTTTTCTAGCGTAAATTTTATTTTATTTCATCGCAACGCGCGCGCGACGAGCTTTTTTCCCTTTTTTCTTGGCTTATTTCTTCACGACACAACCGCTTTTCTACTTTCCTCTCTCTATATATTTATATAGATTTTCCACAATATATATATATTGATATAATATGCCCCCTTGCTTTTTCCTCCTCGCATCGTCTTGTTTTAATATAACTTTTTGGTGTGCTGCCAACCAGCAACCCGCC
>JARJDW010009765.1:0-28704 GCA_030264715.1 Adinopsis sp. GC000173
ATGTGTAGAATCAGATGGGCAATATTTTGTATAAAAATATTTTGCGATTTCCTCAATATTATGTGTTTTCTTTAACGAAAAAAACCGGCAAGTTTCAACTAATAGACCTGGTATATACAATCAAATGCGTTCTGTCAAGTTGTATTCTAATGCAATTTACCTTCTTTTCATTCAATATTACGTTAGTTGGAATTTTCTATTTCCTATTATAATCACACACCTAGAGTAGATTATTCAGCAAAACTGAAAACCTACATAAAAAGCAATCTGAACAACGCAATATTAATTTTAAAATTCGAAACTGAAAGAGTTTAACAACAACTAGCAAGGTACTATTGCACATACTATTGTTGAATTATTAAATATACAATTTGAAACAGTATTAAATAAAATATTAGCGTTTTAATAAAATTATCCGAGTACAGCAAAAAATATAAGCGTGCAAATATTTATTATAAAATATTTATTATAAAATATATATTGTATTATATTATAGAATATGTTAGTGAAGAAGCAAAAAAAACCCTATTTACAATTAATCTCTGTCACATTCCATTACAATATAGTGCCTAAAAATATAACATGTATCAATTTTCCGTGCAAATATTTAAAAGTATTGATTACATAGTATAATAAACAAGAAGAAAATTTATTAAATAATGTAGGATATTATATTGACTTATTTAGTTATTTACTTTTGTGTGGATGAAATGCATTAAGGATACGAGTAGTAATAGGAAGAGTAGAACAGTAGCAGTAATGTAATAAAATGTTTGACAAATTCGCATTCTAATTCATTATTCGGATGTATAATAATTGAATGAATAATACAGAAAGTTCGAAATGTGATTTCCAAGACTCGAAATGAAAATAACTATGATATTAATTTAGCTCTATAATTAATTTTGTTCACAACTCGATTCTCTATTAAATTATGAAAGTGCATCTAAAATGAATATTTGCTTGTCTATTATGAAAATTGCATTGTATGGGCGGCGGTAAATGAAAAATAAAATTTTATTTTATATTATCATTTATTATTTGCCGTGGATGCTGCTGTTGATGAAATTCCCGTGAATCATAATTTATTTTCAATTAATGTCGCTTAAAAGAAACCTTAATAAATATTCTTTTAACTTTTAACTTTTATTATAAAATGATATGATCGTTATATTTTCAGCTTCCTCTTAGTTTTTTTTCTTCTCTTCTCTTCTCTTTTCCTCCACTCTCCTCTGCTCGCCTCTACTCGCCTCTCCTCATTTTTCCTGCCTGCCTTCTGAGAAAAGCGTTGCTGACTTTTTATATGAGCTTTGAGCAAATATTGTCAGCAATTTTTGCTTTTAAATTGAGAAAGCAAATGTGTTCGCCGATCGGATAACTGCGGACATTATTCATTCTCGTATTATAATATCGGTAATCAAATTATAAAATTGCGTTCCAACTAGTTTGTTAAAGCTATTTTTATATTCTTCCTTTGTTTCGTGACATTTAGGATTTTATCAAATAAGATGCGATCTAGAAAAAAGTATCCGACCCATTTTGAAAACGAGTGAAACCATCGGACTGTGAAAATCAACTTTAACAATATTAAAGCTAACATTGCGTATGAACTATTTTTTTATCATTATTTCTATACTCTACATACATATATATCTATAAGTACATACTTATTACATACAATCAAATGCGTTATGTCAAGTTGCATTCTAATGCAATTTACCTACTTTTAATTCAATATTATACGCTAGTTAGTGTTTAATCATACGCCTACAGTAGATTATTCCGCAAAACTGAAAATCTATATATAATAAAAAGAAATGTCAACAACACAACACAATATTAATTTTAAAATTCTAAAATCAGGGGCTTTAACAACAACTAGTAAGATACTATTGCACATACTATTGTATTTATTCTATTCTATCTCGTTTATAATACCTATATATTTGATAAGAGTATAAAGTGGGAATGATTAGCTCAAATATATAAAATTAATTATTAAATTGGTTGTAATATTATTCTAAAATAATATTTATTTTCGTTGCTTAACACTAATTTTGATTCGCTTTTTTATACTAATTTTTTCATTATTGTTATTAACTTTTAGTATATTAAAGTTGACCTTTTTTTACAATATTTCTATACTCTACATACATACATATATGTATAAGTACTTACATAAAATAAAATGCGTTATGTCAAGTTGCATTCTAATACAATTTACCTTCTTTTAATTCAATATTACGTTAGATGATATTTTCTATTACCAATTTTAATCATACGCCTGCAGTAGATTATTCCGCAAAACTGAAAACCTATATAAAAATAAATCTAAACAACGCAATATTAATTTTTAAATTCTAAAATCAAGGCCTTTAGCAACAACTTGCAAGGTACTATTGCATATACTATTGTTGTATTGTACAAACATTAATTGTAAAAGTCATTTCGATATCGTGGATATCGTTAGTGTACATTAAAAGTATATAGTAAAGTGTAACTTTTGATATTGTGAATAATCCGTAAAGTTGTTAATCCGTTTGTGGATAATCGAGAGTCTACTCTATTTTGTTTATAATACCTATATATTTGATAAAGTATAAAGTGGAAATGATTAACTCAAATATATAAAGTTAATTATTAAATTGGTTGTAGTACTTTTCTAAAATAATATTTATTTTCGTTGCTTAACACTAATTTTGATTCGCTTGTTTATACTAATTTTTTCATTATTATTGTTAACTTTAAGTATATTAAAGTTGACATTTATTAGTTTTATTTCTATACTCTACGTACAGATATAAGTATATACTTACATACAATGAAATGCTCTATGTCAAGTTGCATTCTAATTCAATTTACCTTCTTTTAATCCATTATTACGTTAGTTGATATTTTCTATTTCCAATTTTAATCATACGCCTGCAGTAGATTATTCCGCAAAACTGAAAACCTATATAAAAATAAATCTGAACAACGCAATATTAATTTTTAAATTCTAAAATCAATGACTTTAACAACAACTTGCAAGGTACTATTGCATATACTATTGTTGTATTGTACAAACATTAATTGTAAAAGTCATATCGATATCGTAGATATCGCTAGTGTACATCAAAAGTATATAATAAAATGTAACTATTGATATTGTGAATAATCGGTAAAGTTCTTAATCCGTTTGTGGATAATCGAGAGTCTACTCTATTTCGTTTATAATACCTATATATTTGATAAAGTATAAAGTGGAAATGCTTAGTTCAAATATATAAAGTTAATTATTAAATTGGTTGTAGTAGTTTTCTAAAATAATATTTATTTTCGTTGCTTAACACTAATTTTGATTCGCTTTTTTATACTATTTGTTTCATTATTATGCGGATAATAGAGGATCTACTCTATTTTTTACTAATTTTTTCATTATTATTAACTTTAGGTATACCATATTACAGTTGATACTTATTATTATTATTTCTATACTCTGCGTACATATATAAGTATATACTTACATACAATGAAATACGTTATGTCAACTTGCATTCTAATGCAATTTACTCCTTTTAACTCAATATTATACGGTAGTTGGTGTTTTCTATTTCCTATTTTAATCAAACGCCTACAGTAGATTATTCCGCAAAACTGAAAATCTATATATAATAAAAAGAAATGTCAACAACACAACACAATATTAATTTTAAAATTCTAAAATAAAAGACTTTAACAATAACTAGCAAGCTTCTATTGCATATTGAATGATTACATATACAAAGACTAATTGTAAAAGTCATATCGATATCGTGTATATTGCCAGTGTACATCAAAAGTATATAGTAAAGTGTAACTTTTGATATCGTCAATAATCCTTAAAGTTTTTAATCCGCTTGCGGATAATCGAGAATCTACTCTATTTCGTTTATAATACCTAGATATTTGATAAAGCATAAAGTGGAAATGATTAACACAAAAATATAAACTTTACTATTAAATTGGTCGTAGTGTTAATATAGATTTTTCGTTACATAGCTCTAATTTTGATTCCCTTTTCATACTTAGTTTTTCATTATTATTTTTTACTTTAAGTATATTAAAGTTGAAATTTTTTATCATTATTTCTATACTCTACATATATATATATGGACTATAAGGACTTACATACAATCAAATGCGTTATGTCAAGTTGGATTCTAATACAATTTGTCTACTTTAATTCAATATTACGCCAGTTGATGTTTTCCATTTCCTATATAAAAATAAATCTGAACAGCGCAATATTAATTTTAAAATTCTAAACTGAAGGAGTTTAACAACAACTAGCAATGTACTATTACACATATTATTATTGAATAATTAAATATACAAAGATTAATTGTAATAGTCATATCTATATCGTGGATATTAACAGTGTACATCAAAAATATATGGTAAAGTGTAACTTTTGATATCGTAAACAATCCGTAAAGTTGTTAATCCGCTTGCGGATAATCGAGAGTCTACTCTATTTCATTTATAATATAGTGGAAATGATTAGCACAAAAATATAAACTTTACTATTAAATTGGTCGTAGTACAAAAGTCTTTTCTAAAGAAATAATTATTTTCTTTTCATAACACTAATTTTGATTCGCTTTTTTATACTAATTTGTTAATTATTATTATTAACTTTAAGTATATTAAAGTTTACATTTTTTATAACTATTTCTATACTATTGGGTTGGCAACTAAGTAATTGCCGATATCAGTTATAAATGCTTTTCACTCTTATTTTTAGGATATTCGTAAATGTTATGATCTTCTTCTTCTTATATATGTTAGCTCCCTTCCTAACCTAGCTTTATAATTAATACATTAAATACTTTAACATTAATATGGAGTGCAAAAACGAACATTTTCGTCATATTTTGCTTTAGGATTTCTATGAAGGAAAGAACGCTGTGCAAGCCGCCAAAAAGTTACATAATCTGTATGGTGACGAAGCCCTTAAAGAAAGGTAATGCCGAAATTGGTTTAAAAAATTCCGTTCTGGAGATTTTTCTCTTAAAGATGACCAAAGTTAAGAACGACCAGATAAGCTTAATGAGAATAAAATCAAAATTAAAGTTTTTTCCATTAAAAAGAAAAACTCTTATTTCATTGAACAAATCGGTAATTACTTAGTTACCAACCCGATATGTATATACAGATGTAACTACAATATACGTGTATGTATAATACAACATAATATGAGTACATATAATCAAATACATAATACAGTCAAGTTTCATTCTAATAATAATAATAATAACAATAATATTTATTGTTAAGAGACTGGTTACATTGTGAACAAAATAGGTACTTCGTCGACTGATTTAATATAAATAGATACGTAGAACGATTAATAAAACAGAGAGCGTAAATCCCAGCTATTTAGATAATCATTAATGGAGTGGAATTCGTTATCAATTAAAAACCTCTTTAATTTTATTTCACAATTAGGTTGTAATTTGATATTTTTAATTAGTGTAGATAGCATTCTAATACATATATGTATTATTGATGGCATGTAGTGTAGGGATTGTTTAAATTTAGACCTGTTTTGCATTCAAAGAATTGGATTGTTGACTCATATGGCTCATATGATATTATAGACATGATTTTGCTTTAAAATATTCAAATTTAGTGTAACAGAATTAGTATATTATTAAATTTAAAGTCCTGCCAAAACAAATATTCAATAATATAGGTGATAAAATTACTAAAAAAAGAAATAAATTAAATGCAAAATGTGAAATTTAACTGCAGATAACATCCATAAAATATCTTTGGGCGCCTTTTTGCATTCAAAGAATTGTTGACTCATATGACCCATATGATACTATAGAGTATAGACATGATTTTGCTTTAAAATATTTAAATTTAGTTTATCAGAATTAGTATAATGTTAGATGTAATGCACTGTCAAAATAAATATTCAATAATAGGTGATGAAATTACTAAAATTAGAAATAAATTACATGCAAAATGTGAAATTTAACTGCAGATAACATCCGTAAAACTAACTTTGGAAGCCTTTTTGCATTCAAAGAATTGGATTGTTGACTCATATGACCCATATGATATTATAGACATGATTTTGCTTTAAAATATTCAAATTTAGGTTATCAGAATTAGTATATTGTTAGATCTAATGCACTGTCAAAATAAATATTCAATAATAGGTGATGAAATTACTAAAATTAGAAATAAATTACATGCAGAATGTGAAACTACAGATAACATCCGTAAAAATAACTTTGGAAATTTTATGAAAAATTATGACGGCACCCCAATCAAGGTATAGTGTATAGTTTTCTTCGAAAAGCCAAATAGCGCCTTCCAAGAAGATGCCTTATCATTTTAAAGATTCCGTAAGTCGAGCATGTTTGAAAGCCACTGTTCTAAGCCGTAATCCGAGCATTCTTTTCATCGCTCTTACGTGAATACTGAGAAAAACTCTATTATAATTTTGATCACAATACCTGACAATACCGCACAAAATATTGTTATAATAAAAAACTTGAGTAGTATTCAAGTCACAACCAGTTTCTTAATTATATAATTTGATCGAGCGAATTTTATACATAGTTGATGAATATATTTATTATTCGAGCGCAGAGTTTTGTCAATGTGTATGTGTTTGTATATAGTTCATGCAATTCACCTATTTTTAATTCAAACAATACGAAATACGAAATAATGTGAATATGTACTTATTTACAATATTCTTATATATGCGAGATGCAAATATTTTAGAAAAATGTTCGTTCTTTTGTGAACACTTTTCGCACATTTCGCGAAAACTTTGATCTAAATAATCATCCTCCTGTGCTTGCCATTCGTCGCGTCGTTAAGAAATTTGAAAGTAATTTTACCCCTCACGATATAAAAACACTAGTAAGTTGCCGAAATACAGTTGAGAATATTGCTGCTGTAAGAGCTGGTGTTGCAGAAGATCCAAATTTATCTATGATATTTTGCTCGATGTGTCCAGGAGTTAGAACTTAAAAAACAACAACTTGGCGAAATTTGCAAAAGGATTTAAAAGAGTTGTATTCAAATGAGTCATCACAAATAGTATTTCTTAATTATATAACTCGATCGGGCAAATTTTATACATAGTTGATGAATATATTTATTATTCGAGCGCAGAGTTTCGTCAATGTGTATGAGTGTGTGTGTGTGTATAGTTCATGCAATTCACCTATTTTTAATTCAAACATGACGAAATACGAAATAGTGTAAATATGTACTTACTTACTAACGATATTCATATATATTTTAGAAAAACTTTTGTTTTTTTGCGAACAATTTTTGCACATTTCGCGAAAACTTTGGTCTAAATAATCATCCTCCTGTGCTTGCCATTCGTCGCATCGTTAAGAAATTTGAAAGTAATTTTACCCTTCACGATGTAAAAACACTAGTAAGTTGCCGAAATACAGTTGAGAATATTGCTGCTGTAAGAGCTGGTGTTGCAGAAAATCCAAATTTATCTATGATATATTGCTCGTCGTGTCCAGGAGTTAGGACTTAAAAAACAATAACTTGGCAATTTTTGCAAAAAGATTTAAAAGAGTTGTATTCAAATGAGTCATCACAAACAGTATTTCTTAATTATATAACTCGATCGGGCAAATTTTATACATAGTTGATGAATATATTCATTATTCGAGCGCAGAGTTTTGTCAATGTGTATATGTGTGTATATAGTTCATGCAATTCACCTATTTTTAATTCAAACATGACGAAATACGAAATAATGTAAATATGTACTTACTTACGATATTCATATATATGCGAGATGCAAATATTTTATAATGCATAATTAGTTTTTAAACTATTTTTATGAAACAGCAGCAGCTCCAGCTTAGCTTTTCCGAAAAATTCCAAACAGAATATCATGCAAAATCTAACTTTTCTAATTTATTTTGTATATACATATATATACTGGTGGTGTATGTACTGTATGTATATATTCTATATATTTCATTATATCGTAAATATAAAATTTAATTAAAAACAACTAAAAATAGAATATAGATAAATGTAAATACAGTAGTAGATACGCTATATTACATATACATGTATGTATGTATTTTTTCAACAGTTGTTGTTGTTGTATTATTTGATTATTTGACGTCTGAAAAGGTGAACCGTTTTGAAAACTGATTGAATATTTAATAAACCCTTTAATAGGGAATATCATCGAAATCGGGGCCAGCCGTGTCGAGCTATTTTTATAGATGCATTCAATTTGGCAAAACAAAAAGCGGCAAATTGAAGCAAATATTGCTTACGCTTTAGTTAGTGCTATTAATAGTATGCAATAAATTTTCTATTCGATCGCTCGATCAACATGCCAAAATCGAAACATGCCTTGACAAATATGTTATTATGCGTATTAATCATCACAACTAAATTATGAATATTCCTTTTGCGAAAACAATATCCATGTGCTGGTGGTTCGATGATGAAAACTGGTCGGCCCATTGTTTCTCCTCCCAGCCCGATATTCGCGTACTCGACTTAATCTATTATCGGCATGTTATTTCATAATAATTAATATTAATCGAATTCGGGAAAAATTGTTGGATTTTCTATTTGGAAAATTGATGGTATGTAATTATTCAATATTATTTGTCATTTTGTAAGCGCGCGTAATTACGAAATAAACAATAATACAACAAACACACATACACAAACCCACACAGATACACTAATTATCGAATTAAATTATTGATTAGAATCGAATTTGAAGCCATAAATAAAAATTAAATTTTATATTATTAATGACGCTAATGTTTAATTATGCGAAAAGTTCTAAATTAATTAAATACATTCCTTGTAAAGTGCACGTCGATAATTAACTTTATTTTATTATAACACTTTATTTAATATATAAAATAACTTTTTATTTATTGCACGTAGGTATTTATAGATAATTTAACGCGATTTTCATTCAATATTACGATCAGCCTCGATGTAATTAATATGATTAATTAAATTTTGTGTTTGGGTATAGTCTCGCTATAGTATACTATACGATAATATAATTAAATTTTAAATAAATAGAAATAGGCGCCACCGCCAATCAGACACGTTTTGATTTCATTTGTTATATTTTATTTTCACCGAATTCCGTTTATTTGTAGCAGTATAATATCGATAGTTAATAATAAATAAATTTATAAATAATGAATGCAATGAATATAAGTATATGATAATATAATTAAATTTTAAATAAATAGAAATACGCGCCAACGCCAGCTAGACACGTTGAGATTTCATTTTTTATATTTTATTTTCACCAAATTCCGTTTATTTTTAGCTGTAAAATATCGAGAGTTAATAATAAATAAATTGGTAAGTAATGAATGCAATGAATGCCACACTATAAGTATACGATTATATAATTAAATTTTAAATAAATGGAAATAAACGCCACCGCTAGCCAGACACGTTGACGTTTGATTGGTTTCATTTTTTATATTATATTTTCGCCGAATTCCGTTTATTTTTAGCGGAGTATAATATCGATAGTAAATAATAAATAAATTGGTAAATAATGAATGCAATGAATACTTAATGCAATGAAATTATACTACGATGAGAATATTACAATAAATCAAAGCATTTTATCGACAAAATTTACGCTAAAATTCAAATGATTTCTCGCGATGAAAATGTTTCAATTTAATTTCCCGTTGTTGAATACCTTTTTATCACCTTAGATAATGAAAATTAATAATAGTTTGAATTAAACGTAAATTAATTTCGCCGAACTACTACCTACCTACTGCCTGCTACTGTCTTTTATTCTATATTTCTATGTATTTATTTATATCCAGCGAAAGCAATATATAGCAAACAATAATTATAAGCGGCGGCAATGTTTTTTTATTCCTCTCTTCATTTCTCACACATTCGTCTCTTACTATAGAAAAAAGGGAATTTAAAGTTAATTAATTCAATGCTGAGGGAAGAATATAGTAAAGTGTAACCTTTTCTAAAAAAATAGTTACTTCCATTCCATAACACTAATTTTGACTCGCCTTTTATTCTAATGTTTTTAGTATAACTACTATCTTTAAGTATATTAACAGGGTTTTGAGGGAATTTTCCTTGCGCATTGATAATAAAGGTTATTTAACAACAAAAGATATAAGTCGCAGGACCTCCAATAATTAAAAAGAAAATGCAATACATGTATTATTATAAGTAATGTTTTTAAAACTAGTTAATAAGGTCTATTGACCAGGAATACATATGGCGCAGGACTCTAATGTAAAATTTTGATGTATATTTCTATGTATTTATTTATATCCAACAAAAGCAATATATAGCAAACAATAATTATAAGCGGCGGCAATGTTTTTTTATTCCTCTCTTCATTTCTCACACATTCGTTGCTTACAATAGAAAAATGAGAATTAAAAGTTAATTAATTCAATACTGAGGGAATTCATATGATGTTAAATTTATATGCAAAGCCGCATTTCTACTATTTTAATAATAGAATGGCGTTATTGATTGCAATAAAAATATATTGAATATAATATTTATAAAACAGAGATAAAATAAAAAAAAAGTCAACTTTCATATTCCATATTTATATAAAAATTCAAATATATTTTACGTGGTTGTGATTTCTATTATCATAACTATTGAGTAAAGTGCACCACAATATATAACTTTATGGAAGTCCAGTGTAGATCTTAGAAAATTTCCATAAAAAAATAATATTCCGACAGCCAGACTAAGATCACAAATCTTCAATAACAGATTTCAAAGAAAGAAAGCAGGAAAGAAAGAAAGGGAAAAAAAGGGAAAAAAGTAAGGAAAGGGAAAGTTTAAATTGTTTGAAAAAACCATTTCGTTATTCATTGACATATGTCATAATACAATTTGCTTAACAAAATTTCTTGATTTCTTGATTTTTTCTTTCAGCATTAAAGGAACGAAATATTTGTTTATGCAATAAAAATATGATGATGATAAAATCAGCTTTCAATTAACTTTCGACGTGTCTTTGAATGCATAAAATAAACGATGTTTTATAAATAATGCAGAAGAGCGAGTGAGTAATTTTCGGTATACGTGTAGGTGCAGTATACGTATATATATATACATATATAATAGTTCCCTTAGTCATTATCAACGAACCTATTGCCAAAGTGTTGCTATCAATGATTAACATTAATTGCGTTATGCTATTTAACATGCCTTAGGTGATCTTTAACAACCGGAAGGTAGGTATCAGACGAAAAGATAGCGAACAGTAAACGTCGTATGGTTTAAAGCACAAGTTTGTAAATATGTTTAAGGTAAAATTTCTATTTGCTCGAGGTATGGAAACAAATATGTGTTTCATTATGAACACCCCACATTTTTTAATTAGATTTCCTCCAAGGGTGAGTAAATTAGTTATAAATTATAGTCATGTTTACCTGCGTTTACTTAAACAAGAATAAATGCTTCCATAATTTGTTAATAGATTAATTAAAACCGGTTAAAGGTAAACCTAATCATTTTTACATGTAATGGTGGTACATACATTTTCCGCTTATGCTTTGCTCCCATTTTCCCCCTCAATCTGATGCTGAATCTGTACCACCTATAAGGCTATAAAGAAAAAAAAGAGTTAAAATATAATTTATAATAAAATGCAAAAGCGTTTTCTTAATTACATTTTAAAAATGATTCCAATAGATGGCGAATGTTGAAACACGGAATTTTACATTCCGCTTTTAAATCGGAATAATTTGATTTATAATAAAATGCTTTGCCGTTTAGTTCCTTTTTCATTAAACGTTATAGATTCAGCCCGAAACGAGATTACTATTTTTAATTTTAAAAAGATTATGGAAGCAATGTTGAATATATGTATGTATATATGTAGGATAGGATATGTAGGAAGAGCAATTTGTGAGTACGTATGTTATGTATGTACCTAGCTACTATACTATATCTAACATATAATATGTAACATAGTGCGTTATTAGAATCATGGATATGTACATATATCATAGATTTAGTGAAATATACGTATAAGAGAGAGGAGGAGATGAGGATGAGATGGAGCAATAGAAATGCAGAAGTAGAATGGACGTAAATATTTTCATTTTGAAATGGAAGAAGTAGTTCGTAGAAAAGTAGCATTGTCAATATAAATCAAGATTTATAAACAATGGTGAAGCTAAAGCTAAAGCTAAGGCTAAATCTAAGAGAATTTTTTATCAAGATACATACATATACTTAAAACAGCATCTGGTAAATGTGGGCTATTATCCTAGATCTTTTCCTTTATAAGCGTATAGATTGAAAAGATGTTCTCATTATTAATGTCAAATGAAAATAATGAAGAGAATGAAAATCGGAACAGAAATATATCTATATATACCATATATTATATATGTAATATGTATATGTATCTTTAATCTACGTATGTGTATATGTAGATATAAGTATATAAGTAACTAAATGTATGTGGATATATTCGTATATATGTACATATATATATGGTAATGTGTAATGAAATGAAATGAAATGAAACAGTGGTGTGGAAGAGTAATAAGTAAGTAAGTAAGTATTGTAAGTAGGTAGCTACCTCTCTAGCTACCACATAGTACATACAATAGTCTAATACATTGAAACATATAAGAAGAAAGCATATAAGAGTATAGAAATGTTCTAATTGAGTCAAGTGCTCTTTGCTTGAAACACAAACGATGGCTTCTGTAAAACGATGTCATTAAAATGGAGTTTTGTCACATGTGTGCTTTAGTGCATGTGCAATAACGTATTTATATATAATTTAGAAGTCGGTTATATGGTATTGGCTTTTCCCAATCATTTACTGCTTATTCAATGACCACGCTCAACTGCTAACCCCTATATAACAAAATTTTGTGCAATTTATGTTAGACGAAGAGAATGTTGCTCGCAATGTGCAAAGGAAGGATGAGCAATGAGTATATTCCGTTCTTGCTGTTCTTGTCCTAGTAGCTAGTGATCCGGTCATGATGCGGCAGAGAGTTGCGCAAGCGTGTCCATTCATTGATCTGCAAAAGTTCATTTGTGAACAAAGCTAGGACGCGCGAATTGATGTGGTGCGGGAAGGATTGTGAAAGGCGGCCGATGGAAAGTATGATGAGGTTGATTCTGCGCGCACTCCATGTGTCACACAGCATCCCTACAGCATCCCTGCTGCTGGTGGGCTCAGGCAGTGGGCTCGTGGTAGCGTAGTAGTACTTCGGCGGAAGAGCATCCGACTCGATATGGCTTCAGTATACGAAAGTGCAAAGTAGGCACGAGCTTGTAAATATGAAGTAACTATAATTAATAAACCCGTACCGTTTAATTCATTCAACTTATATGTATATACATGTGTATGTGGAGTATGTTTAATACTGATATACATGAGTATATATGTATATACGGTAAACATAAATACTTGAACCGAAGACATAAATTAAAAGTGAATTTATAAAAAGAAAAAAGAAATCTATAAATTACTTATTAATATAAAATAAAAAAACAAAAACAAGACAAAATGCTATGCATGAAGATAAAACTGAAACTTTAATAAAACATGAAACTGCAATAATTCAATGATTTTTTTTTAAATAATACGCTAACGATCGTTACTACACTCAGCACTGGCGCGAGCTCTTCACTCTACTCATGGACAGTGGCATGCAGCAATGTCAATTCTACTATGGCCCGCGAGCTCTGACGCTCTTTGTCCTCTTGCACATCTGCCTGTCGCTACCGAACGGTAGGCCCCATTAACCTAAACTTAATTTCCCTCAAACAAAAACTTATTCATTAATATTTTATATTATTATTATTATTATATATATAGATAGATATACGTATATACATTACATTAGAACATATAATATATATGCGTATTTTATTTGATCTATTGTTTTTTCCTTTTCTCCGATTTTTTTATTTATTTTTTTGTTTTTGATGTTTGATTGTTTTCTGTTTTTGTACCGTTCTTTTATATATACCTATACGTATACCTATATTTTTATTTTCAATTTTTTCATAAATGTCATTCCGTCTATAAATGGCCCTACACATTCATGATTTATACAGTTATATACACACACTCACATTCACATATACATATATATGTATATATATATACATCTACACACACATTCATACATATACATACACACACACACACACACACACATACACACCAACACCAACTCAAACTCCAATACCACCAGAGCTCCACCGACTCCAACTCCAACTCCAACTCCAACTCCAACTCCACATATACAGTCATGTTGTATGTGTACATTCAGCATCCTCACCTCTGTTGTAATCAATCCTAGTTTGTTCCTCTTGTTTCATTCTTCCATTATTATTTTTTCTTTCTCTTCATTTTCATTCTTTCTATTTCAATTCAATGGAAGCTTGCATTTACCTAAATTACCATCCTAAAACGCCTCTAGAATTTTCATTATTTTTCTTTGTGCTTTCTTACATGGCGCAAACGCATAAACAATGCATGCTCTCTACTATATATTGCATTAAGTCTTGTATGCTGATGTATGTATCTGGTTGCGTTTGCAATGGTACTAACTCTCTAATAATGCTTGATTAATTAGCCCTATTGCTCCAACATAACAAGCACAATTCAACCTATTATCAGCCATACTGAAAGTGTTTGCTCTTTAATAGGACATTTTTTCACATTCTAAGATCTAATATTAGAGTATATAAATATGTCGAATACGAAAATGGCGCATGATGAGTTTGATCCTTGTATAATACTCTCTTACTTTATACTCAATCCCTTAATGAAATGATAAGATAATTTTCGCAAAATAAATCCAATCCAAGATGATTGTTGTTTAATCAACTGTACCTAATTATTATTAATTATTGTATTATACGTATATGAGTAAATAAATGACTCTATGTATAATATTATGTAAATATCATCATACTTGTCAATTTATTACTTCTATATGGTATAGTATAATACTCCGGTAGTACCGAATGCTACTAGTATAGTACTTTTTTAAAAAAATACATGTATTACTAACTATTGATGTACTATGTATTTGAATAATATTTATATGTTTATTTATTTAAAGATAAATGTATATATATACGTATACAATAAATGTGTATGAATGTGTGGATTTGAATTTGACAATTGAAAAATGGAAATGCGTATTATAAACTATTTTGTGTGTCAATACTCAATATCTTCTCAGGGCTTGTACAAACAAGATAATTAAACGTCATTTATAATGCATAAATGTATTTATGTACGTTATGTACGTTGTTTACTGCATGCTAATTGGATAAACTTGTTATTACCTCACTATTTTGCATTGCTTATGAGTGTGTTTCATGTCGATTTTCCAGAGATTTCAGCAGGTTACAACGAGAAACGGCTTCTCCACAAGCTCTTGGACCACTACAATGTGCTGGAACGTCCGGTGGCCAATGAGTCCGATCCACTTCAACTTAGTTTCGGTTTAACGCTGATGCAGATTATTGATGTGGTATATTCGAGAATTTCTCAATAAAATCCAATCGATTAATCCTAAAAACCATTCTGTTTCATTTTGATTTTAGGATGAGAAGAATCAACTTTTAATTACGAATATCTGGTTGAAGTTGGTAAGCAGAATTAATTGAATTATTTTTAGATGTGTTTTTTTTCGCTCTCTATTTCTCTCTTTTACCTTTCCTTACCTTTCCTTTCCATTCCATTCCATGCGATTCCATTCCATTCCTTTCTTTCTTTTACTATACTATACATTTTATTCTATTCCATTTCATTCCACCTACTATTCTATTCTATTCTATTCTATTTTATCTATTTATCATGTGTTCCTCTCCTATACTCGTCCTATGTATGTATGTAGTAGTACGTTGTTTTTTATTTCTTTCCTACTCGTCGTAATGTTAACGGTGAACGTTAGAGCGTTAGAGCGCGCACTAACGTATTTGATTCGATTCTATTAGATTCTCCTCTATGTTAACACTTACATGTAATGTTTTTATAGGAATGGAATGATATGAATTTACGATGGAACGCATCAGAGTTCGGAGGCGTAAAAGATCTACGTATTCCACCTCATCGTCTGTGGAAACCAGATGTACTTATGTACAACAGGTAGCTATACAAACACTTAAATCATGTCAATGTTTTGATGAATTCCATAAACGAGCAACGTTAGGTAGCGCTAATTGAATTTGCTTTTATAGCGCCGATGAAGGTTTCGACGGAACGTATCCTACGAATGTCGTAGTGCGTAATAATGGCAGTTGCCTTTACGTTCCCCCCGGAATATTTAAAAGCACATGCAAAATTGATATAACATGGTTTCCATTCGATGATCAACGATGTGAAATGAAATTCGGTAGTTGGACGTATGATGGCTTACAAGTAATAAATTTTTAATAATTACACTTGTATTTGGAACGTCCATACTAATACAGTTTTTCTCTTTTTCTTTTCTGTTCTTGCATTTTCACACTTTAGCTGGACTTACAATTGCAAGATGATGCAGGTGGTGACATCAGCAGTTTCATTACCAATGGCGAATGGGATTTACTTGGTGAGTTTATAATTAATACACCCCAATAGGGTTCCTCTCTAATTGAATGTCATTCATCATTAGGCGTTCCCGGTAAACGAAATGAAATTTATTACAACTGCTGTCCAGAGCCATACATCGATATTACGTTTGTCATCATAATTAGGCGGAGAACGCTTTATTACTTCTTCAACTTGATCGTTCCGTGCGTATTAATTGCGTCAATGGCAGTACTCGGATTCACGCTTCCGCCCGATTCCGGTGAGAAGCTGTCTCTGGGAGTAACTATATTACTGTCCCTCACGGTATTTCTCAATATGGTGGCCGAAACAATGCCAGCCACATCCGATGCAGTACCCCTGCTTGGTACATATTTCAATTGCATCATGTTCATGGTAGCGTCTTCCGTGGTATCTACAATTCTCATATTGAATTACCACCATCGTAATGCAGATACACATGAGATGTCTACATGGGTATAAAATTTCTCATCTCTCTATTTCATTTATATAAATTTCTCTCTTTCTGTTGCATTTATTTAGATTAAAGTGGTGTTTTTGTATTGGTTGCCCTGTATATTGAGGATGAGTAGGCCCGGAGGCAACTCTTCGGCTTGTGATTACGGATCGAGTAGACCGGCATCAGTAACAACTGATCGTAAACCCTTACATTTTCAAGATGTGGAGTTAAAAGAACGATCGTCTAAAAGTCTGCTAGCTAATGTATTAGATATAGACGATGACTTTAGGCACAACCATCACCGAGGGGGAGGCACACCCACACCTTTGCCTACAGCTGCGTTCTTCAGAACTGTTTACAGGTATTGCATTGAAGAAGTGCTTGAAATCTAACAGATAAGTTGAGAGATGTGCAATTCGAGATTAAATAATGATGCTTGACTTGATAAATTTCTAATAATGAGAGTGAGAATGATGAGATGAGAAAAGTAGCAAGTAGCAAGTCGCAAGTCGCAATGTTTTCATCTCCAACATCGCACCACCACCGCCATTCCATCGCTCCATCGTTCTATCGTTCCATCGTTCCATCGTGCCGCCGACATAAACGCCGTCAACGCGCGACCACCGCCACTCCAACCGACACTCCACTCCACTTTTACCACCACCACCATCATCGCCACCACCACCACCACCACCTCTACCAGCAACCGCCACCAATACCACCACCACTACCACCACCGACGACATTCACCCTTCTCTTTTCCTCACCCCACCCCACGTTGTCATTTGAAATTATTATATAATATTATATACAATATTAAAATTATTTAGGAAAGCAAAGCAATTTAAACAATTTAAGCAATTGAAGCGAGTAAACGAAATTCAAGCAGTTCTTCAGATATACAATATACAATATAGAATCTAATATAATATATATCTGATTCTGACAGGTATTGTAAGAATGTTAATCTAGTTGTTGTTTGTTTGTTTTGATTGCATGTGCAGGCAAAACGAAGACAACGGTAACAGCGGACGACTGCACGAGTCGTTAGTGTCGAACCACGCATGCCTCAGCGCCGATTATGAATTGGCCCTCATTCTTAAAGAAATCCGTTTCATTACGGATCAACTTCGAAAAGAGGATGACGCCGCTGATATTACCAGAGACTGGAAGTTTGCGGCTATGGTGGTCGACAGACTGTGCCTTATTATATTCACTCTGTTCACGATCATCGCGACGCTTGCGGTGCTGTTTTCTGCGCCTCATATAATAGTGTCGTAGCGGACCCGTTTTACATCTAAGTTTTTCCGCCAACTCGCAGGAATCCTTCTGATGATCTATCGGTTAGTAATAATAGCTGCCAAGACGAATATCGAATACCTACTTAGTCCGGTCCTGACTTTATGACCGTACTAGATACCGTATCCGTATCGATCCCGACGCTCGCGCCACCAACTTCCGTCAATAGTTGGCAGTCATATTTTATACGGAAATTTGGTTTGTATAGTGTTCTTTAGGGTATTAACACAATCATACTGTGATAAATCAAGTTAAATGTTGAGTTAACATTATACGCACGTGCGCTGCATCACATTACGATAGAGAAAAAAACCAAAAAACAAAACTAAAAAAAATCCAAAAAAACAAACAAAAAAACACACACACACACAAACGTAAATAAAAATACTAATTATTATCTTATCTCCAAAAATATTATTATCGGTTCAACTTGAAAATTCTTTAAATCTTTGTTGTTCGTTGTTGGTATTTTGAAAATTACCTATATATAATATAAATTCTAACATATAATATATAATATATATACGTATATACAATATACATTTGACACAAACATATAAACTATTTTTGAGTTTGACAATTATTAACGTAAAGAGTAAAGTAACGTAAAGTAAAGTAAAGAACACAGAGACGGAGTAGCGGTGGTTAAACCGACGCAGCGCTCGCGTGTCCTATAAATGTAATCTACAATGTTGTGTCCGCATAGCGATGAGCACACTGTACAAATTTACTGGGTAATAGTGGCTCTTTGCTACGCATTGTTACTTGACACATTGTTAATGACATTTTTTATTATACGACGTGTAGAACTATATTTTTCTCGTAGACATTTTAAAAATGAAAATGAAAAAGAAAATTACTTTTAAAATCCTAAAAATTAAATTACTAAAAAATATATATAAATAAAATGAAAAAATGTTTATAACAAAAAAAAACAAACAAAAAAATCTAAACGATGATGAACCTGGATATGTTTAAGAATTTTCGGATATAGCGTCATTCATTTATTATTTTCGTTTTCATTTCATTAATTTCGTCCGAATAGAATGCTAAGTAGAAAGAAATCTGTCAACTTCTCTCTCTACTCTACTTGTATATACATACAAAATAATATTAGAGAATGGCTGGTGAGAAATTCTTACACTTCCTTTCAGATTAATCTGTCTTGAAAGTGATTTTCTCTATTTATTTTATTTTTCTGCTAAATCAGGCGGCGCAAGGTGGGACAACGTCGACCGTAAATAATTTTTTGACAGATAAATGGTTAAGCTTTAACTATTTATCGGTTCAAAGACGATGACACACTTTGTAAGAGGCCATAAGTTGTTATGCATATCGAGCATCAATTCATTATTTCAATTATGACTTTTCTTTGAAAATTTGTGTTGTCGTGTTGGTGTATATTACATTATTGCTCAATGATAGAGGTGTCTTGACTCCCATTTGTAAAAAAGGAAGTTGCTCAAATAAATAATACGCCGAATCAAAAAAAAAAAAAAAGTTTCTTAGTTTGGGAGTCAACGGATGGCCGCCTTAGAATGTGTCGAATCGTGCACAATATGCAATAAATACCTAAATCGGCAACGTTCTTCCACTGTCATACAAGACAATATCTTGTTAACGGAAATTAGGGCTAATTCTCTTCAATTACAATAAAGAAAACCAAATACTGAACATTGACATTCATTCATTCTTTTCTGTACGAAGCGATTTCAATGTTCAGTGTTCCAATCATGATCATCTATATATTTTTTCTCTAGCAAATAAAAAAAAACAAAGAAAAAAAAACAAAACAAACATGCAAAGATATGTTAGAATTGTTACTGCGATAACGTTCGCAATATGATGGACTCAGGCGTCATCTATCTCTCTTAATAAATTAACGTGGGTACGATACGCAGGTGAGATGATACTCCGATAGGACTTACAAAACGGCTAATAGCATGATAACGTCAAAGCCGTTCTGTGATTAGCTTCGGAACATTCGGGTTGTTTACAAATCTATTTCTATTATATTCATATAATAATAAATAAAAGTCTCGCATTCTATTGTTATGTAAAAGTAATAAAACTCCCCAAAAAGAAAAAAAAACATGCATCTAATTCATGGGATTTGACTGGGTTAATTCAACATTAATTGAAAAATACGACAATCCATTTATGGTCGCTGCACAAGGCCTTCGGATAAGTAGTCCAACAGCTACAAAAACATCTTTTGCTGTGCTGGTACAGAATTCATTTGGGTCGCTATTTAATGCGAGAAGTTTTGTTTTCTACAGAAATTGTTGTAATATTGTGTCACAATGGATTGTACTTTGTTAAATGAATTTAAATTAAACAATAACATATTGGATTTATATTTTAACATTTGTCAACCTCACTTGTTTCCATTTCCTCGTTTTACTTTCACTCCCTAAGTAAATACTATAAATGGATATATGTACTTACTACACACTGAATAGTCTGCATTTCAAGAGATACAAGAAAACTCTGATTACTATTATTCTAATTATTTCGAAAGGGAAAATTTAAATATAAAATAAAGCAATAAACATCAACAGAAAAAGAAACTATTTTACGAGTAGATATCTTTATGCATATAGACATTTGGTACACATTCAGATTGTAGAATATGTATACAAAATTTCGTTATAAAAATAAATTGCTAAATGGAAAATATATAAACAAAAATTAGGTCATGTGGTGGTGTATATACGATCGGGAGCAAAGAAAGAGATATAATTCCAAGTATTAGAATGTCGTGGTGGTATATGATCTGCCGTCGCGACGCTACACAGAGGAACTTTCAGACGCAAGCGCTTTTCGTGGTAAAAGGATCGATAACAATGTGAAAACATACCCGATTGGCCAAAGGGGTTGATTCTGCGCTTTATATCTAGGCTGCCATCTAGACACGATTCAGATAATTATTTCCGAGGGGGTGGTGTCGCCTACGTTCCACGCTGTCTTTAACAGTATGGCAAGGAGGGTGTGTGTAAACCCTTGTTTTAAGTGCTAAGTGCCAAGGATATGGTGGTTGTAGTGCATAATGTTACGTTTGAGTAGACACTGCCAGCAAACTAGTGTCGCGAAACGCCAAAACTTGGCTCGCGCCTTCAAATCGGACAGAGCCATGGACTTGTCTTGTCGTGTTTGTTTCCGATGATCTCTTGGTCCTAAACGAGTGAAATGCTTGCGATGTGGAAGATATCGGTGGCAAGATTACTGTTTCTAATAGTTATTCTAAGTCTCTTCATCAAAGGTAAGTTCACCGGCACACCCACTACCATGCTGAGCGACATGTAAACAGAGCCCCTCCCCTCCGAGAAGAAACAAAGACCCAGGGCTTTGTTGAGAATCTGAAGAAGCGTTCGAGATACTCGAGAAAGAGATCATTTCGTTCCATTCATTATCGACAATCACTGAAATTTGTTTGTAAACATGTTAATCCAATACGATTCCTAATGTCAACATCCACCCTACATACATATTAATTCAAGTATTTCAGTTTACTTAACAAAGTTTAAAAGTCTCCCAATAGACGCTAATTACTGCATCGTTTATTCTACCTCTTATCTTTTCTTTCTTTCTATCAATTTTAGGAGAATGTTCCGAAGATGAAGAAAGACTTGTTAGAGATTTGTTCAGAGGCTATAATAAATTAATTCGCCCTGTGCAAAATATGACTGAAAAGGTGGACGTTAGGTTTGGATTGGCATTTGTTCAACTTATTAATGTTGTAAGTAGTACATATACGTTTCTTTTATTTTGTTTCAATTATATAAGTCACAATGATGATGTGCTACGTTAAATTGTTCCTATTATTATTTTTAGAACGAAAAAAATCAAATTATGAAATCTAATGTGTGGTTGAGATTGGTAAGTCGTAAACATTTTCATTCATATTTACAGTAGATAAAATCCCCCACGTTGTTTTTTTTGTGTTGCAGGTTTGGAACGATTATCAATTGCAATGGGATGAAGCCGATTACGGAGGCATAGCAGTATTGAGATTACCACCCGATAAAGTTTGGAAACCCGACATAGTACTGTTCAATAAGTAAATACGATAAAAAAAAAGAATCAATATTTTTTATGATAACAATGTTTGTCGTTTTATAGTGCGGATGGTAACTATGAAGTTAGATACAAATCGAACGTTCTCATATATCCAAACGGGGAAGTGTTATGGGTACCTCCAGCAATTTATCAGAGTTCATGCACTATAGACGTTACATATTTTCCATTTGATCAACAAACATGTATTATGAAATTTGGATCATGGACTTTTAACGGCGATCAGGTCTCTCTGGCTTTATACAATAATAAAAATTTTGTAGACCTTTCCGATTACTGGAAATCAGGAACTTGGGATATAATCGAAGTACCAGCCTACCTCAATATATATGAGGGCAATCACCCGACAGAAACGGATATCACCTTTTATATTATAATTCGTCGCAAAACTCTGTTTTATACAGTCAATTTAATACTTCCAACGGTTTTAATCTCGTTCCTCTGTGTTCTTGTTTTCTATTTGCCCGCCGAGGCCGGCGAAAAGGTTACGCTTGGTATTAGTATTTTGCTATCACTGGTGGTGTTTCTTCTGCTCGTGTCAAAAATCCTGCCACCGACTTCGCTCGTATTACCTCTTATCGCTAAGTATCTACTTTTCACCTTCATAATGAATACCGTTAGTATTCTCGTAACTGTTGTTATTATAAATTGGAATTTTAGGGGGCCAAGAACACATAGGTAAGTCTATTTGATTTCTATTCTCCGCTAAAATGATGAATAAATTCGGTACTGTTTCGCATGATTGCGAACGCATGTAAACGTAAACTCTTGGCGTCACATTCTATCATTTGGTGAGTATGACGGGTTCTGAGGATTAGTTTAGGTTAAGAGACCGAGTATGATGTCAATTGGAGGATATCCCCATGTAGGGAGTAGTTAGAAAATGTCTATGGTTAGTATGTTTACATTAAGCTCATAAATTAGTGACACATTCAAAAAAATTGTTGTAAAAAAAGGAATAGAAAAAATTATCAGCAAGAGGGCAAGAGGTGTAAGAGGCTGCACGCTTAGAATGTAACGCCAGTGTCTCGCCTCGAGTTTAGTTTACACGTGTTCCAGGTCATGCGAAACTGTACCATAAATTCAATTGACATTTTACTTTCATTTCATTTCGTTTGTTAGGATGCCCTCCTGGATACGATCAGTTTTTCTTAATTACTTACCGGCTATGTTGCTTATGAAGCGACCACGAAAAACACGTTTACGATGGATGATGGAAATGCCCGGAATGGGAGTTCCTCCACATCCATACGGATCACCAACTGATATACCTAAACATATAAGGTTAGTTAATAAAAGATATTTGAAAAAAATGTCAATTACTATATTTGTTAAATAATTAAGTAATTTTAGTTCAATCGAAACCCAAAGTAAAGTAGAAGTAATGGAATTATCAGATCTTCATCACCCGAACTGTAAAATAAATAGAAAACTAAATTCCGATATTGGTGTTGGAGTTGGTGCTGAAAGTTGCAGAAGGGAGAGTGAAAGTTCTGACTCGATTCTACTCTCACCAGAAGCTTCCAAAGCGACAGAAGCCGTTGAATTCATCGCCGAACATTTACGCAACGAAGATCTTTATATTCAAGTAATTCATTGAAAATTATAAAACAATCTTTAATTGATCGACAATTGTTTTTTCTTTCTGAAATGTTTTAGACACGAGAAGACTGGAAATACGTGGCGATGGTTATTGACAGGCTTCAGTTATACATGTTTTTCATTGTAACTACAGCTGGTACTGTTGGAATTTTAATGGATGCTCCGCACATCTTCGAATACGTAGACCAAGATCGCATTATAGAAATATATCGAGGCAAATAGAGTAAAATCGCTACTATAAAAAATAAACCAAAACCAAAAACTAACCATACTAAAGAAAGACATTTGCTTTCATGGCTGATTGCTTTGCAATTATAAGCAAAGCCAATCAACCAATTTTCGTTTCATAATTAACGTATTGTATGATACATGAATTTTGCGTTTATTTACAGCATTATTGCTAAATAGCGCACAAAGCAATAATGACTGAATAATGAAAACTTAAAAAAATTGCGATCGTGGATAATTTCTACAAGTCTTGTTCCTTACTTCGCCGAGTGACAATCGACCTATCAAGATGAAGCATCTGTGTTTAGTGATGGAGCACTACAAGAGGTGCTAAAGTTTGTTTTCCTTATATAAAAAATAAAAAAAAATTATCTTCCAAAGTGATTTCGCTCAATCACAAATTTAGGATTTGGTAATATCCCAAGAAAAGGGCAGTATCCTAAAGACTTTAAACAGTTGTTAACGATACCGCTGTTTCAGGAAAAAAATATTGTTATGTAATGATAGAGAGCAGAGTCGTAGTTAAGCTCTATAATTACCAGATTGCATCGTTTGCGGGAGCCTAAATGTTTAACCCAACACAAAATGAAGTAAAAGTAAAAAATGTTAACGTAACACAACATAACACAATAGTGGTTTTGGAATCATTAGGAAAATGCATGTTCTGGACCAGTGCAATAAAAAACAATTGCGAACATCATCCTCAAAATATGATACTCCTACTAAATATAATATATAAAATACATATTATGAAAATGATGAAATTCTTAAACGAAAGTGCATTTTACGTGTTATGTATTTATACACCGGCCTACATAGCTCTACAACACAATTTAACCGATGAGTATTCAATATCTACAACAACACATCTATAATCTACAATACTCCAATAAAAGAAAAGAAAAGAAAAGAAAGGAAAAGAAAAATTAAAATATGAGAAGTGCGAGTGTTTGAAAACAATGGATTTAAATCTAATAATTATAATAAATAATGAATAAATGAAGATGAAATGACCCACAGACCCAAACACAAACACAAACACATCCACATACACACACACGCTCCTGTAAACAATCAATCGATTATTAACACTGTCATATGTTAGTTTAGAGTAGAATGGGTGAGAATAGGCAGTGTTATACTGTAAACTGCGCTTATTGGGTGACTCAACTTATTGCCCTATGATATTACCTATTATTGGCAATGCTGAGGCAAATTTAGTAGAGTTATCCACGTTAATCCTATCCACAAATAGCATCTTTGTAATTAGCATGTATACTATTACAGGCGTATAGAGACACCAACCACTTGTACTTTGTATATATGGTATTAAGATCGTATAAATCGTAGATATTCAATAATTCACTTTGATGCGACGAGTTGCTGATAAAATAAAGAAAACATAGAAGACGTTATTATGTAATCAACTCGTGTAAATTAAATGAAATAAAAAAAATACTAAATACTAAAAAAAGTAAACAGAATAAAAAAATGTTCATGCACAATTGCTCAAAATGTATGTATTTGCAATGAAAATAATAAGAATACTACAATCTAATTAAATCCATTAACTAATAATGGCGCGGTTTTTATTCGTATATAATTTTAATGATAATGTAAAACGAATATGATATAAACAATATTAAAAGTAAACTTACGTTCTAATAAAATTAAGAATACACAACACATAGTGCGATTAATTTCTATGAATGGTGCATGGTAGTACATTGAATGGTCTTCCAATTCTTAATATTGTTTATTCCATATTTCTGTTATGTCCAAAGTGTGTATTTGCAAAAAAAAGAATTTGTGCACAAAACAACCAGCAAAACAGCAAATCGTATAATGAAACCTAACATAAGAAAAAAATGAGTCTTACAAGTTGTATATTCAATAAATTTACACAAATCGTGCTACAATAAATACAAAAAAAAATGGTTAATCTATGTAATATAAATATTATTGTTACATATATTGCAGATATTAAGATTAGTTTTAATAAAAGAAAATGATCTAAAATAAAAAATGTACCGTATAGCACTGCCTAATGTGTTTCAGCACATAATCGCTTGAAACACTTTACAATAAATAATCATTTATCTGTTAAAATGTTAATGTACCAGACAGATGCATTTACAATAAAATAACGCAGAATAATTGTTATTCTTACTTTTACTTATTTCTTATAGACCTTTGAATTTATTCACCATTCTATGATATTATGATATATTATTATATGCGTTAGTGCGTTAAATTAAAAAAGAAACAACATTATTATTGTTTTTGTTAAAAGTATTTTTTGTATAATCAAAACAAGAAAACTGTATACACATTTGCATTGTTATGTACTTTTCACATTAAAAGAACAATAAAACTTGGAGCAAAGCGTGAATATGATTACATATAAAATCTGTTCATTTTCGAAAATATTATTATTATCTTTCTTAATTACATTTTAGTCATTTCTACACCAATGCAAGTTTCAACGCCTCGGCTTACTCTAATTTCTATCTGATTCAAATTTCGCACAATATGCATTATAATCTAATCTCGCCGTCGTTACACATTACCATTATTCTTGCAAATTCTAAATACAGGAATATCTCGTAGAACAATATGGTTTATTGCTCCTGCTAAAATGCGAGACTAGTTCAATCAGTACCACTAATCGGAGCATACAATGTAATTGGTTTAAAAAATACCATATTTACATGAAATTAGCGTGATATTTTTAACTATCGGATTGTTCGGAAAGTAATTTTGTTTCTTCCCAACTGATGTCTCAAGTGTAGTAAGGCTTATTTGTTGAAAATTTTGTTTGCCTCTGTGAAATAATTTGTGTTTGGTGACCTAGTATAGATGAAAGATCAAAAACAGCATTTTCGGCATATTTTACTCTTTTATTCTCGAAAAGCTAAAAATGCAGTTCAAGCAAGACGAAAATTATGTGATGTGTATGGGGAAGATGTATTGACCGAATGACAATTTCAAAACCACGTTCTGGCAGGCCCGTTGAAACCGATGAAGACAGCTTAAACACATTGATAGATGTAAATCGCCGAAATACAACTCGTGAGATTGTTGAAAGGGTTAAGTTTATCAAATTAAACTGTACATAATGATTTCAACGTCTTGGCTTAATATCAAAATAAAAATACTTTCCGAACAATCCAATAATTACGCCATTTCAAAAACGGGATTTGCACGCATTAATATATCGAATATTGGATGTCGATGTCAAATGATAGCGATCGAATATGGTTATTTAAAACTAATTATACGAAAGCTTCGCATTTCACAGTGCCGGATTAACCAGAATAGAAAAATAAAACAAATGTCTTAAGCCCGTAATTCGGAAGGGCTTGGTTTAGGGATCCATTTCTGTCGCCAATTATTATATAATATATTAGCTTATAAATAGGCACATGTCTAGTTTTTCAAATATTTCACATAACTTTGGCTAGTATATATGCCAAACATTATTATTTAACTCCTTTTGTTATTCTAAGGATCAAGGCTGAAGCTCGTAAACTTTCGGGATACTCAACGAAACAATTAAAAAAGAAATTGCAGAAATGTTGCTAGATATATTAGACAACCAAGCGCAAATGAATGAGAGGTAGTTATGCTATTCCCTGTATTTGAAAGGGGCTAGGTATCATAATTTGGCCATACTTTTTCGATTCAAAATTTAAAAGTGTTACATTTTTGTAATAAAGGTCCGAGAATGGACTTTCTTGAAGCTTTTGAAATTAAAAAAGCATTATATAACAAAATTCCAGTGATGAATGAACATTTAGATTTAAAGTGTTACAAATTTTTGGATATTTTTATTTAATGTTTTCCTTTTCTCTTTGTTTCTATAGTTTTTGTTTATTTATTTTTTGTTTATGATTATTATGTCAACTGTAGTTCACAAGTTCCGATGATGACGNACTACACTTTTTTAATTAATCTAATTACTATTTTTTGTGAACCAATCAAGTGTTTATTCTTATAATATTATAACATTATGGTTCATCACGTGACTGCTCAAAACATCATTAACTTTATGAACTAAGTATATTTTTTATGAATTCAATTAATGTGAGGATACTAAAAATATTATATATTAATTACCGAATTAACTACTTATTCTTTCAAACTAAATTTAAAATTAAAAACAATTTATATCATATATACGCTTTCCAACGAACTTAGCTTAACCATAATAATGTTTTAAAACGTATATACTTCTAATATGTGTCGTTGTATTAGAGAATAACGCAAAAAACATAAAATAAATATCTTATTAGATCAAATAAATTGATTTGCACATCTGTAGTCTAGATGTCCATCCCAAATTACATTAGTCAGTTGTAATCCATGAACTTGCATATTGTAAACTAACTTACCAAATTTAATCAAAGTCCTAACCTAATTTTTATACAAAACTTCCAATTAAATC